>JAVIAB010000041.1:18985470-19197970 GCA_032433765.1 Megaustenia siamemsis
AAAAAAAAAACGACACAACGAGCCTTCAATAAAAGTTGCAAAAATACAGACCAAATCTTTGGCCGACACGGAGTAAATAAAAGTGAAAATTGTAAAGAAAGGAAAAGTGTTTGGTAACAGGTTTACGTAGGTGAAAAACAAGACAAAAATAGAACGGCATTTGACAAAAGGCATTCAGCAGGAACAACAGACCAGAAAAACCAAAATATTTAAGGATAGAAATCTAACTACATGGTGATAACATTCTAGACTCTCATAAAAGGAAAATAAGTCACTTCCCTGAGCTCCAGATCTTGGTCAGCCACAGAGCTTGGTCAGGCAACGACTGGATTGAAATTGATATGTCCGGCCAGCAGGCGGGACCAAGGTGTGAAAAACAGTAAGAAGGGAAGGGTTCTAAAAAATATGTGGAGGTGGGTACAAGAATCCCAGCATTTACTATTGCTGGAAACGTTTCTATGAGTTTATTCCCAATAAGTAAACCCACGTGGAAAAAAATGAACATATAAATTTGTGTATATCTGCAACTACGGGTGTGCACACAGAAAAAAGTGTGTACGAAATATATGCGTACCTACCCGTATTTAAACATGCAGACAAATGTTTCACATATAGGTATGTGTGCGCATGATGGTAAGAAATATATAGAATGTGTCCCTGTGTGCGTAGGATGTACAGCAGCTTTTGCATTTCTAGGTATCTTGATGCCTTTACCAAAGGAGAAAGATAAATTGGTGGAGTATTAGAAGTACCAGGAAACACAAGAAAAGGCAAACGAAGAGCAAAAAGACCGAACACTTGTTTTGCCTTGAAATTAATGCTATGGCTGTTTTATGTTTCCTAAGTGACTCAACAAGTGTGCTCTGATAGATCGCAACTGGTTGCGCTTGACGACATAAGAAACAAACTGAAAGCGATGAGTGGGGAATAGTGACAACGATGAGTGGGGAATAGTGACAACGATGAGTGGGGAATAGTGACAACGATGAGTGGGGAATAGTGACAACAATGAGAGGGGAATACTGAAACAATGAGAGGGGAATACAGAAAACAATGAGAGGGGAATACTGAAAACAATGAGTGGGGAATAGTGACAACAATGAGTGGGGAATAGTGACAACAATGAGTGGGAATAGTGACAACAATGAGAGGGGAATACTGAAAACCAATGAGAGGGGAATACAGAAAACAATGAGAGGGGAATACTGAAAACAATGAGTGGAGAATAGTGACAACAATGAGTGGGGAATAGTGACAACAATGAGTGGGGAATAGTGACAACAATGAGAGGGGAATACTGAAAACAATGAGAGGGGAATACAGAAAACAATGAGAGGGGAATACAGAAACAATGAGAGGGGAATACTGAAAACATTGAAAGGAGCATACTGAAAACATCGAGACGAGAACAGTGGTCACACCAAGACGAGACTAGTGAACTCAATGGACAGAAAAAGATGAAAAAATGAAAAATCCTTAGTTCGAAAAATGGTTAAAATTTTTATCAAAGAAACTGAGCAACGAATTGAACAGAATTCGGACAAAACATGAGCAGGTACTTCAAGACAGCCACAAGAGATGTCTACAAAGTAGTAAAAGCCACAAGAGATTTCTACAAAGCAGAAAGGCCACAAGAGATTTCTGCAAAGCAGTAAAAGCCACAAGAGATTTCTACAAAGCAGTAAAAGCCACGAAAGATTTCTACAAAGCAGTAAAAGCCACAAGAGATTTCTACAAAGCAGTAAAAGCCACAAGAGATTTCTACAAAGTATTAAAAGCCACAAGAGATTTCTACAAAGCAGTAAAAGCCACAAGAGATTTCTACAAAGCAGTAAAAGCCACAAGAGATTTCTACAAAGTAGTAAAAGCCACAAGAGATTTCTACAAAGTAGTAAAAGCCACAAGAGATTTCTACAAAGCAGTAAAATCCACGAAAGATTCTACAAAGTAGTAAAAGCCACAAAAGATTTCTACAAAGTAGTAAAAGCCACAAGAGATTTCTACAAAGTAGTAAAAGCCACAAGAGATTTCTACAAAGTAGTAAAAGCCACAAGAGATTTATACAAAGCAGTAAAAGCAACAAGAGATTTCTACAAAGTAGTAAAAGCCACAAGAGATTTCTACAAAGCAGTAAAAGCCACAAGAGATTTCTACAAAGCAGTGAAGCCACAAGAGATTTCTACAAAGCAGTAAAAGCCACAAGAGCGAGAAAGGACAACCATGATCCTACTGAGCGATCCTACTGAGCTCATAAATGACAAAGACGGACAGCCAATATCAAATAACCAACATATGCAACAGAGATGGATAGCATATTTTGAAGGTCTGTTAAACATAACAACTACCAAATAAGACAACAAAAACCACGCTAGAACTCACAAATACTGAACCCAGCGTCATGAAAGAGCAAATAAAGAAGTAATCAAATATGCACCAAGAAATAAAGCACCGGGGATCGATAACATACCAATAGAAATAATAGCAGCAGCAGGAGAAACAGGAGTGCATGGCTGCTCAGAATATTTAATGCAGCATGACACCAACAACAAGCCCCAGAAGACTGGCAACATGCAATCATCCTACCAATATGGAAAAGAAAGGTAGCAAAAGAGACTGCAATCATAAAGAGGTATGTCTCTTCTCAGCTATGTGGAGACACTATACGCCAAAATCGTGGAAAAAAGACTAAGACCAATAATAGAACTACAGTTAAGCGGTTCTCAAATGGAGTTCCGAAAAAAAAACAGAGGATGTACTGACGATCCATTCACATTAAAACAGCTTGCAGAAAAAAAACGACAGAACAATCACAATTTGTATATAGCTTTCATTGACCAGGGAAAAGCAGTAGAGAGAGTAAACAGAACAACTGTGGGAGACGCTAACAACATACTGAGTAAGCAAACATCTAACCAGCCTAATTAAAAGTCTCTACACCAACAGCAGCTGCAGGGTCAGAACAGCAGCAGGTTACACAGACCACTTCGAAGTTAGATCAGGTGTAAGACAGGGGTGCGTACTATACCCCCTACTAGTTATTACATACATGGACTATATATGCAAGTTAGCCAACCCATCAGAGACAAAGGAGATCAACGAGTTTTTTTTTTTGCAGACGATCAGGCACTAATACATGAAACAATAGAAGACCTATAAGAACATTTAAACAAACTGAACAGCTCAGGCACAAAATACAACATGAAAGTCAACATCAACAAAACAGAAGTCACGAATGTCGCAAAAAAAAAAAAAAAAAAAAAACAGAACATCAACATAACTATCTAAGGCAGTCAACTAAAACAAGTAGAGGAATTCAAATGCCTAGGAAGTTTAGTGACAAACGATAATTCCCCAAACAGAAGAGATTGACTCAAGATGCAACAAAGCTTGTCAAATCATCGAACAGTTATTACCACTATCGTCCAACAAGGAAATAACTCTAGAGGCAAAACGTGCACTATACAATACAATCTTCATCCCAACGTTGTGCTACCAATGCCAGACCTGGACCCTAGATGCAAGAACAATAAGAAATAACCTCTACTGAGATGAAATGTGTTAGACGAATGACAGGAAACAGTCTGAAAGATACGATCAGAAATGAAGAACTGAGAAAAAAGCTAGGAATAGCCCCCGCCTTAGAATATATAAGGAAACAACAGATAAAATGGTTTGGGCACGTGACAAGGCAGAAAGATCAAAACACAACACAACGAGCCTTCAGCAAACGCGAGAATACTAGACCCAATGGTCCACCAAAAAAAAGATGGATGGATGGAATATTAGAAGCACTATCTATCTATCTATCTATCGTCCTTTCGAGTCGAAGACGGCACATAGGGCAGAACCACAATTTCAAAAAACAGAAACCTTGCGTGCCAAAATGGCACATATTGCAGAGATCACTGCTTCCAAAACCTATGGCTCTGTTTCCATAACAATACTTTTTACAATGGCAGCTTGTCAAGCCATCAATCAACCTCCTTAGTCGCCTCTTACAACATGCCTGGAAGGTCACAGTGTCACTATTCTTTACTTCCCTCATAATGAGGCCCCGGTAGCACACAGGATCGATCTATCTTCTAATCGATCGATTAGAAGCACTAGGAAGCATAAAATCATCTGAGGCGAACAGAAGAACAAAAGACCGCAAATTATATCTCCCCGCGACGCTGAAAAGCAAATAAGGAAGGAAAGAAGATGAAGAAGAATGGACAGAGACAAGTGAACGTATCGGAAGGTGTGAACACATTGGTCAGAGAATAGTGAACACATCGATCAGAGAACAGTGAACACATCGATCAGAGAACAGTGAACACATCGATCAGAGAACTGTAAACACATCGATCTGAGAACTGTAAATACATCAATCAGAGAACTGTGAACAGATCGATCAGAGAAAAGTAAACACACCAATCAGAGAACAGTAAACACATCAATCAGAAAACTGTAAACACATCGATCAGAGAACAGTAAACACCTCGATTAGAGAACTGAAAACACATCGATCAGAGAAAAGTAAACACATCGATCAGAGAACAGTGAACACATCGATCAGAGAAAAGTAAACACATCGATCAGAGAACAGAGAACACATCGATCAGATAATTGTAAACACTTCGATCAGAGAACTGTAAAAAACATCGATCAGAGAACACATCGATCAGATAACAGTGAACACATCAATTAGTGAAAAGTAAACACCCAATCAGAGAACAGTAAACACATCAATCAGAGAACTGTAAACACATCGATCAGAGAAAAGTAAACACATCGATCAGAAAACTGTAAACACATCGGTCAAAGAAAAGTAAACACATCGAGCAGAGAACAGTAAACACATCAAATGCAAAGTATTGAACACAGAGAATATAGTGTCGGCTGGTTTAGGAAATGGTTGGAGATGGTGTTTTTTTTTTTTTTTTTTTTTTTACTGTCAATTAATTATTACTGCTCTTGTTATTGTCCTGAAAGTTGATGCCTAACTTTTGGCGAGGCACGATCCGATAAACCTCAGACCAGGTTATTCATCTTATATTAGACCGCGCTTGCCATTCAGAAAGAAAGTGAAAATCTAAGAATTAGATTTCCAATATAATTATTATAAAAAAGGAAAGAAGTAAAAGAAAAAGCAAAAGAAAAGAAAATAAAGAAAATAAAATAATGGCTGCTGCCGAACTAAAGCAATGATATGGTGTTTTTCTCTTTCAAGGCGTCATGCAATAGGAAGATAACCATTGATTGTTAGGACGCTAGCTGCTAATGGCACGAAGAAGATGAACTGAGGAGATGTGATGAAAAGGAAGATGCAAATACTGTAGAGGAACATGATTAAATTTTTTTCTCACTACGTTGACACAACTAAACTTGTCGCTCTGATAGTTATACAGACCACAATAGAGACCACAAGCCAATCTCAATGGCATATACAGACCACAAGCTAATTACAACAGCATAAACAGGCGACAAGCCAATCTAAATAGCATATACAGACTAGCAAGACAATCACAGGAGCATATACAGACTAGTAAGACAATCACAGGAGCATATACAGACCACAAGCCAATCACATGAGCATACCCAGACCACAAACCAATCACAACATCATATCCAGACCACAAGCCAACCACAGAAACATATCCAGAATACAAGCCATTCACAGCAGCATATCCAGACTACAAGCCAATCACAACATCATATCCAGAATACAAGCCAATCACAGGAGCATATCCAGACTACAAGCCAAATACAGGAGCATATACAGACCTCAAGCCAATCTCAGGAGCATACACAGACCACAAACCAATCACAACAGCATATACAGACCACATGCCAAATACAGGAGCATATACAGACCTCAAGCCAATCTCAGGAGCATATATAAACCACAAGCCAACCTCAGGAGCATATAAAAACCACAAGCCAATCACAGGAGCATATACAAACCACAAGCTAATCACAGGAGCATATATAAACCACAAGCTAATCACAGGAGCATATACAAACCACAAGCTAATCATAGGAGGATATACAAACCACAAGCTAATCATAGGAGCATGTACAAACCACAAGCTAATCACAGGAGCATATACAAACCACAAGCTAATCACAGGAGCATATATAAACCACAAGCCAACCTCAGGAGCATATACAAACCACAAGCTAATCACAGGAGCATATATAAACCACAAGCCAACCTCAGGAGCATATACAAACCACAAGCCAATCACAGGAGCATATACAAACCACAAGCTAATCATAGGAGCATATACAAACCACAAGCTAATCACAGGAGCATATACAAACCACAAGCTAATCATAGGAGGATATCCAGACCATAAGCCAATCACAGGAGGAGTAATGGATCCGTTATTGGGTTCTCTCTCTCTCTCTTTCTCTCTCTCTCTCAGAGTAGGATTCCAGACTCTCTCATGAAGGCAGCTGTCTGTTTAAGAGAACCGATTGCCCCATATAGTTTTTCTTCTAAGTGGGCGTGGGCGTTTTCTTTCTAGAGGTGGGCGTGGACCACATTGCTCTTCTCAGGTCTGTGTACTGGGGGCAATCCTGTAGAACATGTTTTGAAGTCATATTGTCCAGTGTACAGTGGCATAGGTGGTTGTACCTATTTTGAATTTGGCGAACATGTGATTTCTCATTCTATTGTGGCCAGTGCGTAGACGAAGTATGATGACTTGATCCCTCCTTGATAGTTGGTGGTATCCGTCACTCTCGTTATGCTTTGGGTGTTCTCGTTTCCATTTTTCATGGAACTGATCCTTGAGGATGGATTTGGCGTCATCATAACTGAGCGGATGGTTCTCTTGTGGTAATCTCCCTCCCTCTTTAGCTAATTTGTCTGCGCGTTCGTTCCCGTGTATATTACAGTGTGATGGTATCCACTGAATGACTACTCTCTGGAAGTTATTGCGTAGTTGGTCCAGGTTGTTCTCAAGTCATCTAGTTCATTGTTCTAGGGGCTTTTTAGAGCTGATAATACTGGCAGTGCATCAGTCAGAATCATCAATTTATTGTGCATGTTATTTTGTGTTGAGTATTGGGTTCAGACTTTACTTTAGTCAAAAAGCTAAAATTGTATTCATGCCAAACACAATTTAACATAAATCAAAGCGGGAAAGAAGGGGGGGGGGGGGGCGCAACACACTGTGTGTCGTTGCCATTGAGATTCAAGATTTGTGATTTCCACTCGTGTTATCCTCATCAATATGGCTGACGCAATAATCATATTAAACAAAAGAACGATGGTAATAATACACAATATGATAATTATTTCAGATGTTTGAAATTAATCACAATATTTGTCTTTGTGTTTCTTCCTCTATGTGAGTCGTATCTTTAAAATGTTATATTTTATTACCTTGTGTATTGTGCGTTGTTATTTACCATTTTGTGATATTTCATTTTAGCCTTAATATTGTGTCCACATTTGTAGTTTCAGTACTGTGGAGTTAAACCGACAACAGAAGACGTCAGTTGGTACCGAGGTAACTATGGCAACAGTAATGACATTCCTGTCTTTGGCTTTGATGGTTTGTTGTTTATCATCTCAAACATACGGTGAGTCGTGGTTGTACGATATCAACAAAACAGTCTCCTCGAGTTGCATGCCCTTGCCAGAACACACTCTCATGGCTGCCAGTCTGATAGAATCTCTCTCTAGCCAGATCACCTACTTCTTCTGGTGTCAAGTTCGAGGTCTCTTTGGTGTCTTTGATACCACCTCCTTTTTTTTCTAAACATGTCTCATCTTCTTAGAACCAAGCCTTCCATTACCGCCCTTTTCTGCCCACTGTATCTTTTCTTGTGGCTGTAGGATACTTCCTCCGTATAATGTGTTTAGGCAAGTTCTTTTAATGTGTAAGTCTTTTAATAAGTCTTCATTGCTTCTTTTCAGTGTGATTCTCTTAAATATCTTAATGATTTTTCTGTAGTTTTTTTTTCCAAATGAACACATTTTCCACATTGCTTTTTACAAGATGTTCCATTATTCACAACCATATATTGCTTTAGAAAAGCTACATGCTCTGAATAATTTTAATTTTACTGTTTTGTTGGCATTGTGTATATGCTACATCCACTCTAATAATGTAATACCTTTATTTGTAAACAGCAGTATTTGTAAATAGCAGTATTTGTAAATAGCAGTATTTGTAAACAGCAGTATTTGTAAACAGCAGAATTTGTAAATAGCAGTATTTGTAAATAGCAGTATTTGTAAATAGCTATATTTGTAAATACGTGAAGACACCACCCCAATGCACAATAAAGACAATTGGAGCAATATTAAAACAGGTAAATGAATTTAAATATCTGGGGACAATGTTAACCTCAGATGGTAGATGTACAACAGAGGTGAGATGCTGAATGGCTCAGTCTAAAGCAGCTTCCCAAAAAAATGAGGAAGGTACTGTGCAATCCAATTTTGACAATCTAAACAAGAAAAGAAATTCTTAAATGTTATGTTGAGCTAGTCTTAAGATATGGATATGAATCATGGACAATAGGAAAACAGACAAGAAAATCAATAGAGGCTATAGAAATGTGGTTTTATAGAACAACGTTGAGAATACCATGGGCAGCTAAGAAAAGTAATAAAAACGCAATGAAAAGGGTCAAAGCAAAAGGAGAAAAAAAATCCAAAATGAGAAAAAAAACAATGATAATTTTTTTTCCCATGCAATGTGAAGGGAACAACTGGAATATAGTGTGACAACTGGTATAATTGAGGGACGAAGAGATAGAGGGAAGCAAAGAGAAAAGTTACCAGACAGCTTAAGAGAATGGCTTGGCAGAAGGTCAACAGCGTAAATGATAAATAGCTGTCGAGATCGTGGAGAGTTATGGAGAGACATGATCACCTACACCAGCAGATATAGTACTTGAAGATGATGAGTTGGAAGAAGTTCAGATCTAGTGGTTCCAGAACTAACATTTTCTATTTGTTGTATTCCAGCCTGTGATAGTGGTTGGTTTGGGCCAGTGTGTCAATACAAATGTCGATGTGCTAACGACTGTAATCCTGATGGCCAGTGCACAGGTGGAGGATGTGTGAAAGGATGGTTTGGTCCTGAATGTCAATATGGTAGGTGTTTTGCTTGCTGTTTCTATTTGATCTTGCTCATTTTCATGTAACCACCCCTGCGGGTTAGGGAGCCGCTATAGCTCAGTGGTTAGTGAACTGGTCTACCACGGACAAGGGGTAGGGTTCGATCCCAACCGACGGCTTCCGGGTTCACCCAGCCCTAAATGGGTACCGGATTTTTTTCTGGGAAAGTAAAGCAGCACGGGCGTAATACTGACCACATTACCCCAAAAATCATGTGCTGAAGGTCTGTAAAATATAGGGTCACTAACACCATATTTCCCTATACGCCACTTGGCGTGACGGGGGTACTTTACTTACTTTACTTTTTTACCCCAGTGGGCTACCTCACTCTTTTGACCTCAGAATATTTAACGTTTTGCCTGTCTCAGTCACTGAGTATTGTCTATAAGGAGTTGTTCCGATGTCTTGGATGAAATGTCTTCTGCTTCTACACATTCTCCACATTCATCATTATCATCATCATGTGCCATACCGGTTCGTGTAGGCGATCATGTCCTTCCACAATTTTTGATCCACAGTGCTACGTATCCATTCTATTGTTGGCTGTTTGCCATGCCATGACACCAAGCTATCTAGTATTTTCTCTCTTTGTCGTCCACGATCTTTCTTTCCCAGTATTTTGCCAGTTGGACCCAAGTTTTCAACTTTTATTTTCTCATGGTGTGCCCGAAAAATGTTGATTATTTCTTTCTGATGCTTCTTTAGGAGCTCCCTTTTTGTGTTGGCCTCTTTGAGAATTTCCTCATTGGTGTTTTTAGCTGTCCAGAGAACTTTCAACATTCTTCTGAGAAATCCCATCTCTGTGGCCTATAATCGTCTTTTCATTTTTGTGTTTGTTTACTGTCGATGATACGCTTCCATAGGTCAGAATTGTCTCTATATAGCAGCGATGAACTCTCTTTCTCACTTATATTAACATATATTTATTGCATAAGACGTTTTTAATTTTCTGAAATGTTATTTTGGCCGGAGCTATTCTGCTTTTTATTTCTATGGTGCGTCTCTCATCTGATGTTATTATTATGCCCAAGTAATGGACGTGTTGCACTTGTTTCAGATTTGTCATATTTATTTTTATGCTGAATGATGGTGATTATTTATTCGATATGACCGTTACTTCTGTTTTCTTACTATTCAGACTAAGCCCATTCTTATTGTTTTTATTTTACTATTATGTCTATAATTTCTTGTAGTTCATTCTCTGCCTCTTAATACTGTACGTTCGCCATATCATAAATCGGTTATGTTGTGACCGTTGGCTTGAAATCCGTTTATATCTACTATTGATCCTATACTATTTTTGCTGTGAAGTGAAGTTATCCACATTGCATGAGTTATGCCCTCCAATTTTTATTTTTTAATCTATTTAATTAATTTTGTAATCATAATATGTCAGTCGTCATTTTCTAATTAAGATATTATCATTTTTCAGTTCTTTTGACATTATTTGTCTGTCCAGGATATTTAGATGATACTTTTGTGTCATGTCACATCAAAAGTTTGGGTTGGTCTTATTATAAAAATATGTCTCCTTTATCTTGAGGTACTTTTTTTTGCATTTCGCCTTTTGTCTAAACAGATGGTAACAAAGTCTGGTGGTCCTACTGACTACTTGGAATAAGATATCATCTCCATCATTATCATCATCATCACCATAATTATCGTCATCACCAGTATCATCATTATCATCATCAGTGTGTCTCACTATCTCAGTTCTGTTTATCTATGCATGTAATTCTCAATGGGTTCAAACATGCATAGTGTATACATTTTATAATTCTCATATTTTATATTGTTTTCTGTATATTTTTTGAAGAAATAATATCAACGGATATTGTTTAGTCCTAAGTTGTGTGCATAGGTCAGATGGTAATTATTTTGTATACATGAATCTCGCTTTATATCTACATTTATATGTTTAGTTTAGTTGATAGATCCTCATCATTGCCCACAACGTAACTCCATAGTGCTCGAACCTCTCCTCGGCATGCTCCCAATTATAAAATACACCCGCGACGCACGTTAAAGTGCACTGAATATAGCTTAACCCAACATTGTAATACTTATATGTAGACTCTCGCTTATACGAAAACGTTGTAAAAATTACTACCACTTTAATGTAAAAATTTTGAGTTTGGAAAGCCAAACTTTCTTTGAACTTTTGCTACACAGCATTATGTTTGTCCAAGACAGACAAACGAAATCAAACCACTCCTTTTTAAATTTTTTTTTGCTTCAGGTGTTGTTGCTTACACGGCAGTCGTACGCCATCAATTCAACCCGCATTTTCGGCTCCCTCATCGCGTTATTCGATGACTGTCCCGTATTGTAAAGGTTCCTTTAATGTCAGTCACACCGATATCCGAGTAGGAAATGTCCATCTTCATGAGAAAGAAAATACTGAAAAGAGCCAATTTCTTAAAATTGAATAGAATTTGAAATAAAAACCATGCGTCTTTTATGGTACCATAGTAATTGTTGCTACGTTATTGAATAAAAAATAATTTAATTAAAATTAAAAGAAATAAAAATCAAACACCTAGGGGTCATCTTCTTGTTTTTCTGCTTTCCTTCCTCATTTGCCTTTCAGCGTCGAGGGGCGATATAATTTGCGGTTTTTTGCTCTTCTGTTCGCCTCTGCTGCTGTTATGTTTCCTAGTGCTTCTAATATTCCATCCATCCATGTTTTTCGTGGTCGACCATTGGGTCTGATATTCTCACAAGGTTTGCTGAAGGCACGTTGTGTTGTGTTTTGATCTTTCTGCCTTGTCACGTGGCCAAACCATTGTATCTGTTGTTTCTTTATATATTCTATGGTGGGGGCTATTCCTAGCTTTTTTATCAGTTCTTTGTTTCTGATCTTATCTCTCAAACTGTTTCCTGTCATTCGTCTAACACATTTAATCTCAGTAGAAGTTATTTTTCTTATTGTTTTTGCATCTTGGATCCAGGTCTGCCATTGGTAGCACAACGTTGGGATGAAGATTGTATTGTATAGTGCTCGTTTTGCCTCTAGAGTTATTTCCTTGTTGGACAATAGTGGTGATAACTGTCCAATGATTTGACAAGGTTTGTTGCATCTTGATTCTATCTCTGGTGTTTGTGAATTATCGTTTGTCACTAAACTTCCTAGGTATTTGAATTCCTCTACTTGTTTTAGTTGACCTGCCTTCTGTAGTCAGGGACCATCGTTAGTGACAATTAGGAAGCTATAAGGAAAAAGGGATGGGGGAGGAGATGGTGAATGTTTACCCAAGCAAACTGTCAAATTAAAAAAATAATGTTTTTGAGTTGGTAGTTTTTACGACGGTATCGTAATCTAGGGTTTAGGCACAGATGCATTATCTTCAAAGCAAGTGCGAGGACCTTAACCATAGCCTTGTTAATCATATATGGCAAGGCACATGATAATGGCTCTGTTCTTTTCTCCACTGGCTGTTGTCATGACCCGGATAGCCTCATTGGCTTACATATATATATATATATATATATATATATATATAATCATCATCATTAAATGACATGCTTGCTGGTGTTGGCGATCATATTTCTCTGCTACTTTCGATCTCCACAGTTATTTATCATTTCTGTTGTTGACCATTTGTCTAGCCATTCTCTTAAGCTGTCGGGTATCTTTTCTCGCTGCTTCCCTCTATATTTTTGTCCCACAGTTCTCCCAGTTGTCACAATATATTTCAACTGGTACCTTCTCATTCCATGGTAAAAAAAAATGATGATTGTTTTTTCCTAACTTTGGAAATTATGCATATATATATATATATATATATAATTCAAAACTAATCTCAAGATCTACAACTTTTCCATTCCACATGTGTCATTATTGATTGTGATTATCTGATGATGTCAATCCTGAACGACTCGTGATGTATGGCTGATTATTAACGCTTACTGCTGGATAACTTATGTGATATGTCTTATTCATTCATCTCTTGATGCCTCCATGAGCACCCACGTCTCTTGCTGTAGACACATAGTGGTAGCTAGTTCAAAACCATTCACTATGTCTGAACAACTTATTTATTTTTTACATCCCTACTAAAATAGGAAAATAAGAAAAAGAGTTCTTAAATGTTATGTAGAGCCGGTCTGAAATATGGATGTGAATCATGGATAATAGGACAACAGACAATACAATTACTGGAAGCTGTAGAAATTTGGTTTTACAGAAGAATGAAAAGAATACCTTGGACAGCTAAGAAGAGTAGTGAAAACGTTCTGGAAAGGGACAAAGTAAAAAAAAAGAGAGCTAATTTCCAAAATTAGGAAGAAATAGTCATCATTTTTTGGCTATGCAATGAGAAGGGAACAAGTGAAACATATTGTGACAACTGCGATAGTTGAGGGAGGGAGAGATAGTGGAAGCAAAGAGAAAAGATACCAGACAGCTTAAGAGATTGGCTTGGCATAAGGTCAACAACAGAAACGATAAATAATTGCTTAATGGAAAGTTATTTGAAAAACATGATCACCTACGCCAGCAGGCATGAAATTTGATAATTTTTCAAAAAGCAGTATTATCAAGTGAAATAACATGAACAATATACAAGCAATTGCAAAACCAGTCTTAGCAAACAGCACTGCATGGTGGCAGGCATTCTGTGGATACCATCACCGAAACTGTCATTATAGGAATCTTACCTAAGAAGTGGGAGCCGCGATAGCTCAGTTGTTAGTGAACTGGACTGCAAAGGACAAGAGGTACAGTTCAATCCCAACCGACGGCTTCTGGTTCACGCAGCCTTTAATGGGTACGGGATTTTTTTCTGGGAAAGTAAAGCTGCACGGGCGTAATACCAACCACATTACCCCAAAAATCATGTGCCGAAGATCGGTAAAATTTATGGTCACTAACACCATATTCCCTATAGGCCACTTGGCGTGACGGGGGTACTTTACACTGTTTTTAATGTAAGAAGTATTTTTTTGATTTGGAACATCAAAGGCACACTGAATGACCTGATAGCCGTCAGCAACAATAAACGATAGCCGAGCACGGAATATGTTACACGCTACTACTGGCTCAACCATAGCTGAGCACGGAGTATGTTACACGCTACTACTGGCTCAACCATAGCCGAGCACGGAGTATGTTACACGCTACTACTGGCTCATCCATAGCTGAGCACGGAGTATGTTACACGCTACTACTGGCTCAACCATAGCCGAGCACGGAATATGTTACACGCTACTACTGGCTCAACCATAGCTGAGCACGGAGTATGTTACACGCTACTACTGGCTCAACCATAGCCGAGCACGGAGTATGTTACACGCTACTACTGGCTCAACCATAGCGGAGCACGGAGTATGTTACACGCTCCTACTGGCTCAACCATAGCGGAGCACGGAGTATGTTACACGCTACTACTGGCTCAACCATAGCTGACACACAGGCTAAGGGGATCCCAGATCCACATTCATTCTAGATTTAAAAAAAAAAAATAGTAAAGTACCTCCGTCACGCCAAGTGGCATATAGGCAATATGGTGTTAGTGACCATACATTTTACAGACCTTCAACACATGATTTTTGGGGTAATAGTCATTCTAAAACCTGACCTCTTAGTCTGGCCAGATTAACGGTGATCATAAAAAAGAAAGTCAAATCGAACCATAAAATAAAACACAGCGATAAAGTTGGATGTGTTAATTTGTGTACACATTTTTTTTTAGAAACAAATTTTTTGATATACTGACTTCAGAGAAGATTTCTTCACCAGCAGCTTTTGTAGATGTTTCTGTCACTGTTTTAACATTTTATCCTGGTAAATAGATCTACCGTCTTGTGATGGAATCCAACAGTCATTTCCTGGTCGTAACGCTGCTTGTTGCAGGAGCTACTGAGTTAAGTGCTCTGTGCACACCGTGAGCTGTGTGTCTCATCCGTTTTGATCCTGTTTCGATATCCCGTTTGTTTACGATGAATGATGATATCGTATGACAGGGAACAGTTGGCTGTGTTCACTTTCTGCGCGGTTTCGCCTTATGTCTTTTGGCGTGTGCTGAGACTGCTACGATGGGGACTACAGTTACCTTTCTTTGTTTGGGAGATGAGATAGTAATTCGGATGATTCCACTGGCACGGGCGATTGAGCAATTATGGATTTAAATTCGTTTGCAGTGATACCGAGGCCTTCAATAACCAATAACATGTTTAAAAACCGCTGCTAAATTACATTTCCTTTAGTTCTGCATCTGCGAGCCAGGTTTGTTGTTGTAGACCACATTAACATACTTTTTATGTTACAGCTTGTGTATTCTGAGTTTTAATCTTGACCAGCACAGTAGTAGAGACATTTCAATTTGAAATATTATTTTAACTTTTTGTAGGTATGCACATTTTAAAAATAATGTTAATGTTTATATTTAATATAGATATTGACTGTTTTTTTTTTTAAACAGCTGACTTGGCTTTTAATGATGAACAGAACACAATAACTGATGGTGATGATGAGACATGCTTGACTTCATCACCTTATGGGAACACCATCAGAGTTCCTTTACAGAGCCAAGTAATAGTTACTTGGTTGAGGTTTCGGTTCAGTAACTCAGGTAAGGGACAACACTCCAGCTATATATGTATTAACTTTGTCTTATGTTGCTATGACGATTATGTGGATATGAGTGCAGCAGGAGACCTGAGGATCATTGCGATTGAGATGTTTATACTGGAGTATGTGTCTCCTTACTATCGTGGTCAGTTATCAGCTTATAATGGTCTGATTGTGGAGAGTGTTTTAGACTGTTATTGCCATCCTTAGAATCATAGAAGTAGCTGTATTTCTTCTTGTTTCTTCTCACTGACAGAGACCAGGTTATTTTATTCTGTAATTCACTCTTGCTGCAAATTGCGGTGGAAAGCTGCAGGCTAATACTTGAACTAAGTTCTACATTTGCAGCATTGATTCAGCAACAGTGAAGTCTAATTTCTGCAAAATGTATTCGGCAGTCAGGAAAGTTATACATTTCATCTTTGTTCCTCACATCTGTCAGACTTTCCATTACATTCGTCAGTCAGGAAAGTTATACATTTCATCTTTGTTCCTCACATCTGTCAGACTTTCCATTACATTCGTCAGTCAGGAAAGTTATACATTTCATCTTTGTTCCTCACATCTGTCAGACTTTCCATCACATTCGTTAGTCAGGAAAGTTATACATTTCATCATTGTTCCTCACATCTGTCAGACTTTCCATCGCATTCGTTAGTCAGGAAAGTTATACATTTCATCTTTGTTCCTCACATCTGTCAGACTTTCCATTACATTCTTCAGTCAGGAAAATTATACATTTCACCTTTGTTCCTCACATCTGTCAGACTTTCCATCACGTTATTCAGTCAGGAAAGTTATACATTTCATCTTTGTTCCTCACATCTGTCAGACTTTCCATTACATTCGTCAGTCAGGAAAGTTATACATTTCATCTTTGTTCCTCACATCTGTCAGACTTTCCACCATGGTCGGCAGATAATGAACAGTTTACACACTGAAAGTTCCAGCTCAGAAATACTTGCAGATGCCACACCATGTCACTATTCACAAATCAAGACACGATTTGGATCAACAATTAGCCATATATCCAATATACCTACAAGAAGTAAAGTAAAGTAAGTAAAGAGCCCCGTCACGCCACGTGACGTATAGGGAATATGGAGTTAGTGACCATCATATTTACAGACCTTCGGCACATGATTTTTGGGGTAATGTGGTTGGTATTACACCCGTGCCATTTTAGTTTCCCAGAAAAAAAATCCGGTACCCATTTGAGGCTGGGTGAACCTGGAAGCCGTCAATCAGTATCGGATCCGACCTCTTGTCCTTTGTAGTCCGGTTCACTAACCACTGAGCGATAGCGGCTCCCACCTCAAAGAAGACTACCTGCTAATTAGACTGCTGTAGTTATATGTTTTACGTGATAACTGGCTGGGGTTTTCTTCTCAGATATAATTTTTTTCACCCCATAGATGTAATTTTTTTCATGATTTTTAAATTTTTCAGCATTAACATTTCCCAATAAATTATATAATAAATTATATAAAAATGTTGGTGAGGGGGAGGGGGGGGGTGGTGGTGATTAAACTGGTAGTAAGTGAAAAATATTCACATAAGTGAGTAAATTACAGCTTTACCAGTATAAAGCAGAATGTGTATAAAATGTATATGTCTACTGATGAAGATTTGATGGTCAAAACATTTTGTTTTGAGTTACACATTTAGGTAAAACACAGCAATGTATTATAACTGAAAGCAAAATATTTTATACCCATTGTGTCATATAAATAATAATAATAGCTTTACATTCATCAATTTTGATGTTGCCTTCAATTTCAAAATGATTAAATTAGTACAAGTACACAAGTTCATGTTAATTGTAAGTCTATGTTAACAAATGTACACACTTTTGTTACAGCAATATTGATCAATGCCTGTTTGTTTCCCAGGCTCCCTTCATCAATTGACAGTCACATTTAATGATGGCCGCCTAGCTTGTCTCAACCTAAGAAATGCTAGCGTGGATGAATCAACACTGGACATTTACTGTGACATGGACCAGCTGGTCCAGTCAGTGACTTTGAGTGGGGATGATGTACAGTACCTGTGTTCTGTTTATGTCAGTGGAGGTAGGTCTGTTTACATCAGTGGAGGTAGGTCTGATTACATCAGTGGAGGTAGGTCTGTTTATATCAGTGGATGTAGGTCTGTTTATATCAGTGGAGGTAGGTCTGTTTATATCAGTGGATGTAGGTCTGTTTATATCAGTGGAGGTAGGTCTGTTTACATCAGTGAAGGTAGGTCTGTTTACATCAGTGGATGTAGGTCTGTTTATATCAGTGGAGGTAGGTCTGTTTACATCAGTGGAGGCAGGTCTGTTTATATCAGTGGAGATAGGTCTGTTTACATCAGTGGAGGTAGGTATGTTTACATCAGTGGAAGTAGGTCTGTTATATCAGTGGAGGTAGGTCTGTTTACATCAGTGCATATTAATTTGGATGATTACACTGGCACGGGTGGTTGAGCAATTATAGATTTTAATTCGTTTGCAGTGATACTGGGGCCTTCCATAACCAAAGAACTAAAGAAAGGCAGGCCACTTTGTTAGTGGGAGGTTTTCCTGTAATAGTCAAGTTATGTCTTGTGTACATCAGTGGTAGTAGTTCTAGTCACATCAATGTAGAGCAACTCATTGATGGCACATAGTGGAAGTATATATGTTTCATCATCGAGTGCCTTCTCCGCAACGAAGGTTGGCTACCATGGATCGCCATTCTACTCTGTTTCTTGCTTTGTTGGTGCAGGCTGTCATAGATTGACTTGTCCATCTTTTGATGTCACTCGTCCATGTTAGTCTTGGTCTGCCTCTTTTACCCTGTATTTTCCCTTCCAATATTACTTTTAGTAGGCTGTTGTGTCTTTTAACATGTCCCAAAAATTTCATTTGTCTTGTCTTAATTTTATTTAGTATTTCTCTTTTTATTTTCAGTTGTTTTAAGACTTCATCATTTGTTATCTTTTCTTTCTATCTGATTCTACCTATTCTTCTATAAATCCACATTTCAAAGGCTTCATTTTCTGTTCTGTTTTCTTGTCTAATGTCCATGTTTCTGCACCATACAGGAATATTGAGAAGATGTAACATTTTGCCATTCTTAGTTTCAGCTCTGCTGATATTTGTTTTCTTGTTAGTATATTTTTCATGGCATTAAAATTACTTTTTGCCATTCTATCTATTGACCTTTCGAGCCGTAACCGGCCCATAGGGCGTAGACCAAGATACACCTTCTCCTATATGAATTTTTGTTCTAGCAGTTTTCTTTTAAAGATATTTTATCAATCTCGCCATCTGTCTCTGTTCTGTGCAAGCAGTTCTATCTCATTGAGGAGCCGATTCCTGCTGCTCTTGCCTCTCTCATCAATGTTCTTCTCAGTGTCTCCCTGGGTCTTCCTCTTTTTCTTTTACCTGTTGTTTCCCATATGAGGGCTTGCTTTGCTATTCGATTATTATCTCTTCTCATCACATGTCCAACGTATGACCATCGTCTTTCTTTATTACTGAAGATATTAGTGGTTGATTGGCGATTTCTCTAATTTCCTCGTTTGTTTGAATTCGTTCCATTCTATACCAAGTATTTTCCTTAGACATTTATTTTCGAATGCGTTCAACTTTGTTTCTATATCTCTTGTTGTTTTCCAGCTTTCACACGCATACGTAAGGGTTGATAGTACATTTGATTTGAATAGCCTAAGTTTTGTGTTTGTGCTAATGAGTTTTGATTTCCACAACTTTTCAAGGCTTCTGAAAGACATTGCTGCTTTAGCCAGTCTGATTCTAATTTCTTTGCTCGTATCCCCTTCTCGATCAATGTGACTTCCAAGATAGATAAAGTGATCGATCTCTTCTACTGGTTTGTTTTCCATGTATATTTTGTCACTTGTTGGAATTAAACTTTTCATGACTTTAGTCTTTTCATGATTGACCTCAAGCCCAATTTTGCTGGCTATTGATGATAGTTCATTTGTGTTTCCTGCATCGTTTTTATCTGACTGCTGATGAGAACTATGTCATCAGCAAAGTCGAGGTCCTCCAAATGGTCTCCTTGTATCCATTCGATGCCTTTATTACCAGTGCAGCATTTCTTCATTATGAAGTCCATAACAATTCCAAATAACAAGGGCGATAAAATACATCCTTGTTTAACCCCAGTTTCTATTGGGAAACATTCGCTCAGTCCTTCCTCTGTTCGAACTGCACATGTGTAACCATCATACATGTCTTTGATAATATTTATGATTTTTGATGGTAAACCATATTGCTTCAGAATTTTCCACAAAGAATCTCTATGAATACTATCAAATGCTTTTTTGAAGTCGATGAAGTTAAGTACAAAAGGTTTTTGCTTTTCAATGTGTTCCTCCAATATAAGTCGTAGAGTGAAAATGTGGTCAAGACAGCTTCTCCCTTTTCTAAACCCAGCCTGTTCTTCACGCATTACTGTATCTATTGAATCCTTTATTCTATTTAGGATGATTTTACAGAATAACTTTGAGGCAACTGACAAAAGTGTCACGCCTCTCCAGTTGTTACAATCTCTAAGATTGCCCTTTTTTGGGATCTTAACAATGATTCCTTTTTTCCATTTATGAGGCGTCTTCTCTGTTTTCCAAATGATGTTGAACATTTTTTGGAGATGTATTAAATTATGGCTATCAATTGCCTTGAGGATCTCAGCTGTTAACTTATCCTCTCCAGCAGCCTTGTTATTGGTCATTAGCTTTAAGGTGGTTTCTATTTCACTCAAGGTGAAGTCATCTAAATTTACATCTAATTCTGCTGCTGGTGTTTCAGTTTCAAAATCTATTAAACTGTGAGGTAGTGGACGGTTAAGAATTTCTTTGAAGTGTTCCGCCCAACGGGCTTTTATGTCTGCGCTTGTTGTTAGCATTAATCCAGATTTGTCTAGAATTGGTGTTCCACTGGATGTATAGGTGTTTGTCAGCATCTTTTGTACAGTATAGAGAGTTCTGCTGTCTCCTGTAATTGCAGCTGTCTCTGCTTTCTCTGCCAAGTTGTCTATATAAGCTCTTGTATCTCTTCTTGCCGAACTTTTCACTTTGTTGTCTAATTCTTTGTATGTTGCTTTTGCCAGAACCTTTCCAAGATCTGTCTTTACATTAGTCACGGCTCTCTTTGCTTCTCTTCTTTTGCCATTCCTATTCTTTTATTTATTTCAATTTTGCATTTTCCATCACTGGTTATAGTATGTCCAAGATAGTTGTAGCTCTGGACTGTCTCCAGATGTATTCCCTCAACTGTGATATTTAATTGTAGGTCTTGAGAATTTTCTTTGTTTATGATCATAGTTTTAGTCTTTTTGATATTAATTTCTAGTCCATATTTTTTGCTTGTTATGTTTATCACATTAAGCAATTGTTGTAGGTCTTTAGGATTTTCTGCTAGTAGAACAGTATCATCAGCATATCTTAGGTTATTGATTATCTTTCCATTAATGTTTAGGCCTGGCATCTCTGAGATGTTTACATTAAGAAAAATATCTCTCCTTAGGGGTCGATTTACATTCAGTTTGCACAAACAAAGTTTAATCTATTTATTTAAGAGTATGTATGTTCGCTCATATCATTGCAGTGAGTGTATCTATATTTAGTTATCGTCATTAAATTTTCCATTTTATTATGCGTACAACATATGGAGTTGATTACACTCTTTTTCCATTCTTTTTATGCACCAGTTTCCGGGTTTATTTTTATATGTTACAATCAGTCTGTTTCATTCTTTGAAAGACCAAACACCATTCACGTTTCACTGTTTTCTGTAAGATAGTTTAGGTCAGCTTACTTGATCTTATAACATGCCTATGCCAGCTTAATTTTAGAAGCTCATTGAATCATAATGAACATCATTTATGGTAAATCTGTCAATTGTGAATGCAAACCATTTTGCAAAGTGTAATAATAATAAATAGGGAACAGGCAACTAACTGCAGTGCTGCGGTAAAGCTGGTAGCAAGGAGCCAGTAGTGTGGTGTAGCATACACTCCAAGGTATGGTAACAGCTTTACAAAAAAGGAAAATAAAAATAAAAATAAAAAATACTGACGTTTCAGCCTGCGGCCTTCTTCAGAAGATGGGGACAACGACAACAAACGGTGGGGCACAAAAATCTATAGCTACATGTTGGATGATGAAGCTAGGGAGAGGTGGATAAAGGGATGAGAGTTGGGATGATGAGATGAGAAAGAGATGTATCACGTGTTAGAGGATAGGTGAAGTGTCGAGATATAAATTCCTAAGTATAGAGCAATATTGAGGAACTGAAAACTAAAAAACAAAGAATAAAAAGTATGAAGTATATAATATTAAAATATATAAAAATATAATGAAAATGACTTAGCTGGTGTGACTTGGCTGTTCTGGGTAAGAGAATGTATCCAAATGTATGGATATAGGTCTTCAACAAACACTTTCAACTCCCTGTGGAACATAGGATTTCAACAAACATGTTCAACTCTCTATGAAGCATAGGTCTTCAACAAACACTTTAAACTCCCTGTGGAACATAGGTCTTCAACAAACATGTTCAACTCTCTATGAAGCATAGGTCTTCAACAAACACTTTCAACTCTAATGGATTTCTCATTCATCTGTATTATGCATTTTATCACCAAACTTGTTCAATCTATGCATTGAGCAAATCTTTAAAAACACCAGTGAGATGCCAGGCTTAAACATTAATGGAAAGATAATCAATAACTTAAGATATACTGATGATACTGTATTACTACCAGAAAATCCTAAAGATCTACAATAATTACTTAATGAAATAAACATGACAAGCAAAAAATATGGATTAGATATGAATATAAAAAAAGACTGAAACTATGATCATAAACAAAGATAATACTTATAATAATAAAAGTATGTTGTCTTTGTTTCCATTTACTTATTATAGCACCTTTTATGTGAAGGCCTCACACAGTATGCTGTAGAAGACTGACAGACAAGCTCTGTAGCAGGAATGGATGCAGCTATTGGATGGCATTATAGTGTGTGAATTAAACTGGATGTACTGTCCAGAGTACGATGGTGTGCACTGCAATGAAATAGACGATAAGCTCGCTGAGAGTTCTGGCACTGAGTGTGGGTTTACTCTCGACAAAGAGGAGTTTTGTTTGCCACATGTTTTCTTCATTTCTTAAGAGAAGAGGAAGAGAATTGATGAGACAGTGAGGTATGTTGTGGGAGAGTGATAAGGCTATAGAATTATGTGATCTGGTCGATCCCAACTGCTCAGTTGGAAAAACAGATGGATCTACAATCAATAACTAACAAGAACAGTAGGTCTGCACATGCTTCAAGAAATGCTGGGAATGGCAGTTGAGCGGATTTGGGAACACCCTGACTGCAATGAAGCTGGTTTCATGAATAGAATCATCTTAGTAATTAATAGTTTGTGACACAAAATGTGGTAATGAGTTTCTTGTGACATAAATTGTGACAATGACACACTTTCCAACATTCTCTATTTCAGGTCGCAATGTAGCGCTCAAACAAATGACAACCCAGTCAAGCACTTACAGAGAAAATAGCACGGACACTGATTGGAACAATGTATATTTCTATTCAAGCCTCTCTGTTGATGGCAACACCAACGCAGACTTTTATGGAGGAAGAAGCTGCTCGTCTACCAAAGTTCATGATGCTTATCCCAACTGGAGCGTGACCTTTCAACCTCAGAATGTCCAGAGATATGTTTTATACAACCGGAAAGGAAGTAAATGCATATTATTTTAGTTCTCTGTTAATATAGGATGACTTTCATGTGGTTAAACACTTTTGTTTGTTTTACCAAATTGGGATGTAGCTTTATGAGCACTTCATCTGCAAACCTGTACTTACATTTATTGTATCATGAAGCAACTTCCATAACTATTCACCTACATAACCATCCATAATATATATATTGAGTTGTTAAATAACTCAATTAATCTAATCCTTAACTAATCTAATCCTTAAATAACAAATTGAAGGAATAGACCTGGAGACAGTTCAGAACTACAACTACCTTGGGCATACTATAACCAGTGATGGAAAATGTACAACTGAAATAAACAAAAGAATAGGAATAGTAAAAAAGTAATTTTAATGTCATGAAGAACATATTAACATCAAAACAAATAACACCAGGGCAAAAACTAATAATATCAAAATGTTACATCTTCTCAATATTCCTGTATGGTGCAGAAACATGGACATTAGACAAGAAAACAGAACAGAAAATTGAAGCCTTTGAAATGTGGATATATAGAAGAATAGGTAGAATTGGATGGAAGGAAAAGAAAACAAACGATGAAGTCTTAAAACAACTAAAAATGAAAAGAAAACTACTAAGCACAATTTAAACAAGACAAATGCGATTTTTGGGACATGTTAAAAGACACAACAGCCTACTAAAAGTAATCCTGGAGGGGAAAATACAAGATAAAAGAGACAGGTAACATGGACGAGTAACATCAAAAGATGGACAAATCAGCCTATGACAACTTGCACCAGCAATGCAAGAGATAGAGCTCTCCATGGTAGCCAACCTTCATTGCGGAGACGGCACTCGATGATGATGATGATGTTAAATAACATTCATAGTTCTTTATGTGCGTAACCATTTTTGAAGCTTATACTGTACTGTAATATAGATAATAATAAGATAATAAAAAATGTCTTAGCCTGAATAATAAGAAAACAGAAGTAATGGTCATATCAAAGAAACAATCATCACCATCATGCAGCATAAAAATAAACAGGACAAATCTGAAACAAGTACAACGCGTCAAATACGTGGGCACAATAATAACACCAGACGGAAGATGCACCACAGAAATAAAAAGCAGAATAGCTCAGACCAAAGTAGCATTTCAGAAAATGAAAAATATCTTAGGCAACAAATCTATGTCAAAAGAAGTGAGAAAGAGAGTTCATTGGTGCTATATAGAACCAATTCTCACCTATGGAAGTGAATCATGAACAGTAGACAAACAAATTAAAAGACGATTAGAGGCCACATAAATGGAATTTCTCAGAAGAATGTTGAAAGTTCCCTGGACAGCTAAAAAGACCAATGAGGAAGTTCTCAAAGAGGCCAAAACAAAAAGGGAGCTCTTAAAAAACATCAGAAACAAGCAATCAACATTTTTCGAGCACATCATGAGAAGAGGAAAGTTGGAATACTTGGTTACAACTGGTAAAATAAAAGGAAAGAGAGATCACGGACGACAAAGAGAGAAAATACTGGATAGCTTGGTGTCATGGCATAGACAACAGTCAACAACAGAACTGATACGATGTATTGTAGATAGAAGATTGTGGAGGGACATTATCACCTACGCCAACCGGTATGGCACATGATGATGATGATGATTGAAAAAATGTCATCAGGACCCCATCATCGAAATCAGTGCTTTTTCAACCTTTTCATCCACAGCACCCACTTGTGTAACTTTTTCATTGATTAATTTTCTCTACCACCGACTAAAATCTGAATTGAAGAAATAAAAATCAATTCCTCGTACTGTTCATTTAATATGATTATTGAGTCTGATGATGAGCAACTAAATGTTGGATATCTGGTTCTATTTTTGAAAGGAATAAGCATAGATCTCCTCTTTCAGTGACTTTTAAACAGTGTCTGTGTTTGGTGACAATATGATTCTCAGCACTAAAACCTGATTCCACTAGATATGAGGTAGGGAGTGGTAGCAGTAAATTTAATATTAGTTACCACATATATGGATTTAAGGAAAGTATTTGTTTTTAAATTTTGCCACATTTTTTGTCATCGGTCTTTATTGAAAACTGATTCCCTCTATTTATCATTTTTAAATACTTAATTGCAATATTAATCTGTAGCCGACATGTTTACGATACCATAGTAAAAATGACTACCATCGCTACTTAATTGGAACACCAGGTGCTCTAAAAATAGTTTTTTTCTTTGAACTTTTGTACACACATTTCTGTGTTTATTAGGTGAGATACAGGGAGCTGGGGCTTACTGTCTCAGGTTGATTTATGTTCTTAATTTCACCTCAAGGTCAACATATTTCAATGTCTATCGGTATGGTCGCCATAAGTCCGCTAGTAAGTTCTTCTACCTGATAGCAGTATTTGCTGCATTTCCTGGGTTATACACAGGATTGTTTAATGTCAGCCGATCACCGAGAAAATTTCCATGGTCACAAAATTGACCAAATTCTCAATATTTTGGCGAATTTTTTTTTTCTTCGCATTTTATGAAATCGTATCTTATAAAATCGGAAAAAAAGAATCCAACAGCAATTGAAATAAATCCAACACTCAGGAATCACAAGAAGTGATAATTAGGAGAAATATTTGAAGATGGCAAAATTGTCAAATTTTAAAGAATTTGTGTTTTGATGCGATAATTTTTACTACGGTATCATAATCTAGGGTTAAGAATCAATAGCTCTACCTGACATGTCATTTCAGCATCAACAATATTTGCAGTAAAAGGATTCACCATCCACCAGTAGACTTTCAAATTCATAACATCGTTGAATTGTTTTTCCGTTTCCGATTTAAGTTAGTTAATTTAACTGCTGTACCTTTCTATCTCTTCTAGAGTCACATCATATTTTATTGACAATTCTGCAAACTGATAAAACTACCTATTATGAATATTTTCCTGGAAAAGGGAAAGTTTTTCTATAAATAATGACGCAGCAGCTTTACAATTGATTAATGTCATATTGGCTTCTTGCAATTGAAAATTACATAATTACATTCAAAATTAAAATCCCTGTCAAATGAAATGCATCATGCTTTATTGTTGTAATTGTTGACAGAGAGCAGCCTCATTTTCACTGTCAGAATACTGTATGACACTCTCATACAGTTCCACACAATGAGTCAAATATGTCTTCTATGAAAGTCTGTGTCCTTCTATTCATGGAACCAGTTTCACTGCAATCGTGACATCCGCATCCGCCCGTCATATATCATATACAGACTGATTGTTCCTGCGATGATTTGATTGTAGGTACATCTGCTTTTCCCCTCTAAGCAACCAGGATCTACCAAACATTTTCCACCGTTAGACTCCTTGGTCACTCAATATATATATCATTGCTCCATAAATTCTCCTACTCTTCTCTTAAGAAGTGAAGAACAAACTTTGCGATGTCCGCTTTGTCCAGCTTAAGGTCATACTCAGTGCCAGAATAACTATGAGTAAAATATAGGTTACTGTTGCATATACAGGTGCATCGGGAATCCATCGAAAAGGTGCAGTTTCCTTATGGCCCTGTCATCTACACAGATGGTTTTGTATCCCGCGGACACTGCAGCAACTGGGGTTTTGTAACCTACCAACACAGCAGAGAAGCTGGTGGGGAATCCGGCAAGTGCAGCATTGCAGTGACCAGCATGAAAATGGAGATAGAAGAAGCATCGGCGGTGATAGAATGGTATTTACACATCCCTAGACCGCCGTACGATAATCTTACTACCTGTTGTTTGATGTGCGACTGGGATAATCTGACGACTAACTGTGTGTCTATCTGTTCGGAATTGGAGTCAACAACGATGGCCTAACATCATCAAGCGCTATACATTTTTTTAAAAAATGTGACGATCATCATTTTCAAGAGGACGTGAACTTCCGGTATATTGTGGATAGGCGGCGGGAACAATTGAAGGCTATGCATGAAAAGTATTCCTTGTTGCAGTTTCCTCATATTCCCAGTCCGGATTGTTGCAGGAGCTACTGAGTTAAGTGCTCTGTGCACACCGTGAGCTGTGTGTTTCATCCGTTTTGATCATGTTTCGATATTCCAATTGTTTACGATGAATGATATCGTATGACAGGGAACAGTTGGCTGTGTTCACTTTCTGCTCGGTTTCGCCTTATGTCTTTTGGCGTGTGCTGAGACTGCTTCGATGGGGACTACAGTTACCTTTCTTTGTTTGGGAGATGAGATATTAATTCGGATGTTTACGCTGGCACGGGCGGTTGAGCAATTATGAATTTTAATTTGTTTGCAGTGATACCGGGCCTTCCATAACCAAATAACCACATTACACAGAACGTGGATAACGCAGTAGTGGTAATGGACTCGCAAAGTATGGTACAGAAGATTCACAGTGGCTGCGGCAGATGTTGATGCAGCTCTTGGATGCCTCTACAGTGAGAAATTAGCCTGGATGTACTGTCCAGAGCATGCTGATATACCCGGCAATGAAATAGTCAGTAAGTTCCCTGGCTGTTCTGGCATTGAGTGTGGCCTAAATCTGGACAAAGAGAACATTGTCAAGTTTGTTCATTATTCCTTAAGAGAAGAGAATGAGAATGGATGGGACAACTATGAGAGATATGAGGTGATATTGAGAGACTGAGGATTCTAAAGGTGGAAAAGGGGTCTGGTTGATCTGGAATCTTCTTCTTTTTCTTCTTCTAACTTTCAGCTCCCTGTGGAGCATAGGTCTTCAACAAACACTTTCCAAGCTGTTCTGTTTCTTGCCATTCTTTTAACTCTTTCCGTACGTTTCGCCGCACAGTGCGTCACTCTCATTTTGATTAGTGTGAACCGTTAATCAAACGATATCCTTTTTAAATGTCTTGTATCATCTTGGTATTGGTGAAATCTAATACCTTGTTCAATTATCTAAAAATTAATATATAATATGTTATATGTTAGATAAATATAAATATGTAGATTGATTCTTGAAGCCATGAAAAATTGTGTCTCTGAAATCTCTTTCGTTGCATCGATAAAAAGCTTCCGTACCGAAAGAGTTAAGATCATTCCATGTCTTCATCTTCATCTCTGCTTTCATCTGTCTTCTCCAAGAATATCTTGACCTTCCTCCTTGTCTTTTTCCTTGAGGATTCCAAAAAAAGCCTGCTGTGTAATGCTCTCAGTTGGCTTCTGCAGTGTGTGTCCTATCCAGCGCCATCGTACTCACTGTTTCTCTTTATTCACATGTATCTGACTGGTACATTTCCATAATTCTGTTAGTGATTTTGTCCTGCCATTTCCATCCTTTATCCTCCGTAACCATCCATTAATGAAGTTTAAAGTATTTTAGCTTATTCTTTTTTACAATACAGGATAGCCAGTCCTGATTTCAACCCTACTTAGTCGCCCCTTACAAACATGCCTGGTAGGGAACAGCTCCACAGCTCCCCCAGTAGCGCACGGGCCGTCGACCCGGAGTGCTTAGTAGAAAAGCTGATGTTTCTACAATCAATATCTTGCAAGAGCAATCATTCTGCTTCCACTTCTAGAAATACTTAAACAGGTAGTGAGAGCAGGTATGAGGTTGCCTCAACTACAATATAATTGATCGCACGAGTAGAATAGAATAGAATAATGTGCAATTTGCAATTTTTAGTTCTATTGTCTCAACTCTTATCGTTTTGAAAATAAAGAAATATTTAACTTGATATATTGAAATTTACACTTGTATTCTAGTACTATCTATTCAGTGTGCACAAGATAGTTATGAACTAATGCCTAGATGCATTCTTCTTTGTGTACAGAGTATGGAAATCGAATGAGTAGGTTCAACCTGCAAAGCTTTGACCGAAATGGTACAATGGTGTTCAATTACACTGATCCAAACTCAGAAGTTCTGCAAATGTACACCGTGATTCCACATGTAATTGTAGCAGTTTCACAGGTGAAAATTATATCCAGGACAAACGATAGTGACAAGTTTATACAAATGTGTGAAGCCGAAGTCTATGGAGGTATTACTGGGATATTGTTAATGAATTCTTGTTGACTTTTTTGTACTTGCAATTGTTAATCTAGTTATTATCTAAGAGGGAAACATTATGGTAATCACAAAGTAGTTTGCTAAATAATACAAGGTCCTGTTTTATTAATTTTTTTTTTAGAGAATTTAAAACTCACTTGACGTACAATGATAGGATTATATTAATAAAAATGAAGGCAAAGCCATTCGACATAGCAATAATACAGACAACGCAAAAGTAGGAAAAGGCAGATATAAGACCATTATAGGAAATCATGGTTTAGGAAAAAGAAATAACAGAGGAGAAAGATTAATTCAATTTTGTGAAGAAAACAGGTTGATAATATGTAACACCTACTTTGAGCAAGAAAAAAGGAAATTATACACATGGAAAAGCCCTGGAGATAGAAAGAGGAATCAAATAGATTATATAATGATAAAAGACAGATTCGGGAACAGCGTCAAGAAAGAAAAAACTTATCCAGGAGCAGATATTAATTCAGATCACGATCCTGTAATGATTAAAATGAAAATCAAATTAAAGAGAAAGAAACAAAATACTAATTCAGCAATACCAATAGATACAACAGCTTTAAATAAGAAAGATGTAAAAGAAGCGTATACTGTACATGGAAAGAACACATATCAGAAGCTGCTAGAAGAAGGGATTGAGCAGTACAGAAGAGAAAATCCTGAAGAAAAAGTCGCAAACAAATGGCAATGCATAAAAAAAAGCATACAAGAATCCTGCATTACCTTACCCAAAAAGGAAAGTAACAAAAAACAAAAATGGATAACTGACAACATTTTAGAAAAAAAAATGGAAGAGAGAAGACAAGCGAAGAACACTGCCAGATACAAGGAAATTGATAATGAAATACGAAAAATGTGCAAAAAGGCAGAAGAAGACTGGCTCAACCAAAGATGTCTAGAAGTGGAAACTATTGAAAGTAAACAAAATTTAAGAGGAATACACACAGAAATAAAAAGAATGACTAATAAAGACAAAAAAGCTGCAGGAAGCGGATGTATTGCAAACAAAAAGGAAAGGATGCTAACGGACAACAAAGATATAATCGATAGATGGCAGGAATACATAACATAATTATTTCATGACGAAAGGGACAAAAAACCATTTATAAAATGTACATCCAGCTATAAAATCCTAAAATCTGAAGTAGAAAAAGCTATAAAAACAATGAAAAAGGGAAAAACAGCAGGACCTGACAATATACAGATAGAGATGATACAGGCACTAGAAGATGTTGGCATTGAAGTGATCACAGACATATGCAATGACATACATCATACAGGATACATACCAAATGAACAGTGGGACAAAAGAAGCCATATTCAGCATGAGGACATTGATTGAAAAGTACATAGAAGTAAAGAAATCCAATATATGCCTGCTTCATAGACTACATCAAAGCATTTGATAGAATACACCATAATCAACATATAGACTGCCTAAAAAATATAAATCTGGATGACACAGACATACGACTGATATGTAATTTGTACTGGGACAAAAAGCAATAATAAAATATAACAAGGAGAACTCTACACCCATTTATATAAAAAGAGGAGTAAGACAAGGATGCATCCTATCACCAAGCTTGTTCAATTTATACACTACAAATCTTTAAAAACATCACTGATATGCCAGGCCTAAACATTAATGGGAAGATAATCAATAACCTAAGATATGCTGATGATACTGTACTACTAGTAGAAAATCCTAAAGATCTACAATTACTTAATGTAATACACATGACAAGCAAAAAAATATAGACTAGATATGAATATCAAAAAGACTAAAACTATGATCATAAACAAAGAAAATTCTCAAGAACTACAATTAAATATCAAAGTGGAAGGAATACAGAAAAACAGAACAGAAAATTGAAGCCTTTGAAATGTGTTATAGAAGAATAGGTAGAATTGAATGGAATGAAAAGAAAACAAACGAGGAAGTTTTAAAACAACTACAAATGAAAAGTGAACTACTAAACACAATTAGAGCAAGAGAAATGAAATTTTTGGGTCATGTTAAAAGACACAACAGCTTAATAAAAGTAATATTGGAAGGGAAAATACAAGGTAAAAGAGGTAGAGGCACACCAGGACTAACATGGACGAGTAACATCAAAAGATGGACATGTCAGCCTATGAAACCTGCACCATCAAAGCAAGAGACAGAGTGGAATGGCGCTCTTTGGTAGCCAACCTTCGATGCGGAGAGGGCACTCAACGATGATGAGAGAATTTATGAGGGACAAAACTTAGACTATTCAACTCAAACGTACTATCTACCCTTACGTATGCAAGTGAGAGCTGGAAAACAACAAGAGGCATAGAAACAAAGTTGAACGCATTCGAAAATAAATGTCTAAGGAAAATACTTGGTATAGCGTGGAACGAATTCAAAACAAATGAAGAAATTAGGGAAATCACCAATCAACCACTAATATCTTCAGTAATAAAGAAAAGACGATGGTCATATGTTGGACATGTGATGAGGAGAGATAAAAACCGAATAATAAAGCAAGTCCTCATGTGGGAAACAACAGGTATGCGGAAAAGAGGCTGACCCAGAGATACATTGAGAAGAACATTAATTAGAGAGGCAAGAGCTGCAGGAATCGGCCCCATTCAATGAGATAGAGTTGCTTGCACAGAACAGAGAGAAATGGTAAGATTTTATAAAATGTCTTTACAAGGATTGGAAACTGCTAGAATAAAATTTAGATAGGAGAAAAAGTATCTGGGTCTATGCCCTAGTGGCTGGCTATGGCTCGAAAGATCAATAGATAAATATATATGAGGGACTGTACAAATTTTGCAGACCATGCCCAGAAAAAAATAAATGACAGGCTTACCTTATTTCAATTTGGCCATTACTATCTTTGACATCTTACCTTGGGGAGCGTACACTGTTGTACCAGTGATTCTTTCACGATTGAAAGGCACAGTGGAAGTTTATTTTTCCCCCTCAAACTTGCCTTAAACCACCTGTAATCCAGAAGTAATGTCTTCTACAGTGTCAAAGTGGCATCCTTGCAGCTTTATTTTCAGTTGATGAACAATAAAACATCACAAGGGGATGGGGAGCTTGCTAGGTAGGAAGAAAACAGAGCTTGGAGAAGGGGGATATGTAAGAACAAAATAGAGTTGGGAGGATGGGGCTAAGTAAGAAGAAAACAGAGATTAGAGGATGGGGCTAAGTAAGAAGAAAACAGAGATTAGAGGATGGGGCTAAGTAAGAAGAAAACAGAGATTAGAGGATGGGGCTAAGTAAGAAGAAAACAGAGCTTGGAGAAGGGGGATATGTAAGAACAAAATAGAGTTGGGAGGATGGGGCTAAGTAAGAAGAAAACAGAGATTAGAGGATGGGGCTAAGTAAGAAGAAAACAGAGATTAGAGGATGGGGCTAAGTAAGAAGAAAACAGAGATTAGAGGATGGGGCTAAGTAAGAAGAAAACAGAGCTTGGAGAAGGGGGATATGTAAGAACAAAATAGAGTTGGGAGGATGGGGCTAAGTAAGAAGAAAACAGAGATTAGAGGATGGGGCTAAGTAAGAAGAAAACAGAGATTAGAGGATGGGGCTAAGTAAGAAGAAAACAGAGCTTGAAGAAGGGGGATATGTAAGAACAAAATAGAGTTGGGAGGATGGGGCTAAGTAAGAAGAAAACAGAGCTTAGAGGATGGGACTAAGTAAGAAGAAAACAGAGCTTAGAGGATGATGCTAGGTAAGAAGAAAACAGAGCTTGGAGAAGGGGGATATGTAAGAACAAAATAGAGTTGGGAGGATGGGGCTAAGTAAGAAGAAAACAGAGCTTAGAGGATGGGGCTAAGTAAGAAGAAAACAGAGCTTAGAGGATGGGGCTAAGTAAGAAGAAAACAGAGATTAGAGGATGGGGCTAAGTAAGAAGAAAACAGAGATTAGAGGATGGGGCTAAGTAAGAAGAAAACAGAGATTAGAGGATGGGGCTAAGTAAGAAGAAAACAGAGCTTAGAGGATGATGCTAGGTAGGAAGAAAATAGAGCTTGGAGAAGGGGGATATGTAAGAACAAAATAGAGTTGGGAGGATGGGGCTAAGTAAGAAGAAAACAGAGCTGGAGAAGGGGGATATGTAAGAACAAAATAGAGTTGGGAGGATGGGGCTAAGTAAGAAGAAAACAGAGCTTGGAGAAGGGGGATATGTAAGAACAAAATAGAGTTGGGACGATGGGGCTAAGTAAGAAGAAAACAGAGCTTGAAGAAGGGGGATATGTAAGAACAAAATAGAGTTGGGAGGATGGGGCTAAGTAAGAAGAAAACAGAGCTTAGAGGATGGGGCTAAGTAAGAAGAAAACAGAGCTTAGAGGATGATGCTAGGTAAGAAGAAAACAGAGCTTGGAGAAGGGGGATATGTAAGAACAAAATAGAGTTGGGAGGATGGGGCTAAGTAAGAAGAAAACAGAGCTTAGAGGATGGGCTAAGTAAGAAGAAAACAGAGCTTAGAGGATGATGCTAGGTAAGAAGAAAATAGAGCTTAGAGGATGATGCTAGGTAAGAAGAAAACAGAGCTTAGAGGATGATGCTAGGTAGGAAGAAAATAGAGCTTGGAGAAGGGGGATATGTAAGAACAAAATAGAGTTGGGAGGATGGGGCTAAGTAAGAAGAAAACAGAGATTAGAGGATGGGGCTAAGTAAGAAGAAAACAGAGCTTACAGGATGGGGCTAAGTAAGAAGAAAACAGAGATTAGAGGATGGGGCTAAGTAAGAAGAAAACAGAGCTTAGAGGATGGGGCTAAGTAAGAAGAAAATAGAGTTGGGAGGATGGGGCTAAGTAAGAAGAAAACAGAGCTTACAGGATGAGCTAAGTAAGAAGAAAACAGAGATTAGAGGATGGGGCTAAGTAAGAAGAAAACAGAGTTTAGAGGATGGTGCTAGGTAAGAAGAAAACAGCTGAGGCGGATGGCGAGGTGGGTGGCTAGGTAAGAAGAAAATATTGCTGGGAGGTTGGGCTATGTAATAAGAAAACAACTGGAGGGGGGGGGGGGGGGTTGTGTAAGAAAAAATAGAGCTGGGAGAAATGGTTATGAAAGAAGAAAATAGCTGGGGGTGGGAGGGGGGAGCTAGGTAAGAAGAATACAGAGCCGGGAGGAGCGGGTTAGGTGAGAAGAAAATAGAGCTGGGAGGAGGGAGCTAGGTAAGAAGAATACAGAGCTGAGAGGAGGGAGCTAGGTAAGGAGAAAATAGAACTGGGAGGAAGGAGCTAGGTAAGAAGAAAACAGCTGGAAGGACAGGGCTAGGTAAGAAGAAAACAGAGCTTGAAGGAGAGGGCAAGGTGAGAAGAAAACTGCTTGGAGGAGAGGGCAAGGTGAGAAGAAAACTGCTTGGAGGAGAGGGCAAGGTGAGAAGAAAACTGCTTGGAGGAGAGGGCTAGGTGAGAAGAAAACAGAGCTTGAAGGAGAGGGCAAGGTGAGAAGAAAACTGCTTGGAGGAGAGGGCTAGGTGAGAAGAAAACAGAGCTGGGAGAACAGGACCAAGTAAGAAGAAAACAGAGCTTGAAGAAGAGGGCTAGGTAAGAAGAAAACAGCTGGAAGGAGAAAGCTAGGTAAGAAGAATACAGAGCTGGGAGGAGATGTCTAAGTAAGAAGAAAACAGAGCTGGAAGGAAAGGGGTAAGTAAGAAGAATACAGAGCTGGGACCACTCGCATGCTATTTTCTATTTTAAAATTCTGCCATTTTGTGTATGGTCTGAGCTGGCATGTTGTCAAGGTAAATGTGTTCACGATGCAGTTCCTGCCTGTTCATCACACATCATCTCTAAAGTGTCCCAGCAAAATAATTAATGTAATGTTAGAAGGAACAGATTCTAGGGGATCTGTTCTCTTAATGTTGAAAAATGTTACGAGTTTGTTTTTTTGTGCTCTCTGGACCTGCAGAACTTGTCTTCCTCTTGGTGACTGATGACTATCCCACTCAATCACTTGTTTTGACCTTACTTTACTTACTGTAAATCCTACTGTGATTCCTTACGATGATCTTTTTTATGTGAGAAAGAAATAGGTCTGGCCTACTTCTGCACTTATCTTGAAGATATTTCTCCCCCCTTCTTAATTCTTGTCTTCAATTCCTCTTGTAACCATTTGGATGTCGAGGGGAAAACAAAATACTGGTTCCCGCCTTTATGACGGCTTCATGTATTGTCAATCGATGTTGTTGTATTGCTTCTTTGATGATTTCTGTCTGTCTTATGCTGGGTCTACTTCATGCTCTTCTTCTTACTCCTGTTTTAATATAACCTTTGTACTGTAGGGTATCATACAGCATTCTTTGTAGATGGGCAAACCATTTATATGTGTTGTTTCTGTATGCAGCTTAGGACTCACTCAATCACTATTCTCACAGTGCTTTTCTCAGAAATCTTATATCTGTGATTTTTTTTTTTTTTTTTTTTTTTTGGTGGTGATTCCTTAAATTTTCTGGCTACATCTGTTGATTCAAGATTTTTCACGAGTCAGTACGTATGCTGAAATGACATATGGATTCATGAACACATACTTTCATAATTGGTTTACCTACAGTGATCTTCAGGGAGCCGCGATAGCTCAGTGGTTAGTGAACTGGACTACAAAGGACAAGGGGTAGGGTTCGATCCCAACCGACGGCTTCCGGGTTCACCCAGCCTTAAAATGGGTACCGGATTTTTTTCTGGGAAAGTAAAGCAGCACGGGCGTAATACCGACCACATTACCCCAAAAATCACGTGCTGAAGGTCTGTAAAATATAGGGTCACTAACACCATATTTCCCTATACGCCACTTGGCATGACGGGGGTACTTTACTTTTTCTTTACAGTGATCTTCAATGTCAGAATTAACTATGGTCTACAGAGATGTGTCAGTAGGTAGTAAACTTTTATCAAACATTTCCAGAAAAAAAAATAGAATAGTAAAATACGACCTACCTGAGAATTGGCATAGAAAGATTTAAGGTTGATGAGATGTGCTCTGTTGGAACACTGTGATTTGTGACAAATCAGAAATATACAAATTAGCAAGTTATAGATTGTAAAGAATTTGTTGTGAGTGAAAGAGAAGATAAGTTATATACAGACATCAAGAAGACAACCACAGAACAACAGTTAGTTGAGAGTGTCTGAGATAGTCAATACATGTATTTGGGACCTTCAGTAGGCCTACTAAACTTCACATATCATCTTGATGTAATAAATTTTGAAATTGATTTGCGATCTTTGTTTTATGTAACATTATTGCAACCTCTAAACAAATTTAATGTTTAATAAAAAAAATAGGTAATTTCCATGTAACAATTTCCATAAATAAAAGATTCTACAACTATACTTATATGTTTGGTAATGTCTTGTGTTTGTCCAGCCCTGATTTCATTATTTTATTACTGGCCACCATCCCCTCTCCCCCCATAAGACTCTACCTGTGGCAAAGGAAAGTACGGTCGAGACTGTGAGCATGACTGTAACTGTGAAGGTGAAGAGACCTGCTTCATTAGTAGTGGAGGATGTCCTTCTGGATGTAAGGCTGGCTTCTATGGAGAGTCTTGTAATTTACGTAAGTTATTGCCTTTCTATTTTAAGTTAAAAGCACTATAACCTTCATCGATACATAAGAAAAACATATATTCACACACACTTGTTGCAGCTTTGTGGAAATAAGGCACAACTGGGGAGCTGTAGCATGTAATTTGTGTGTGTTTAACTGTTGCTTACTCCACACCTGCATTACTACAAACCTGAATGATTGTATAATTATATAAGTATTAATGTATACCCATTTCCATTCATGTGTTGTGCACAGAGAGAAATGATGTTTCAAAGATATTCATCTAAAGCTATAATCAGTTTCCTGTGTGTTACCAGGGCCTCATTATGAGGGAAGTAAAGAATAGTGACACTGTGACCTTCCAGACATGTCGTAAGAGGCGACAAAGGAGGTTGATCGATGGCTTGACGAGCTGTCATTGTAAAAAGTATTGTTATGGAAACAGCGCCATATATTTTAGAGTAGTGATCTCTGCAATATGTGCCACTTTGGCATGCAAGGTTTCTGTTTTTGAGATAGTGGTTCTGCCCTATGTGCCGTCTTCGGCTCGAAAGGACAATAGATAGATAGATATAATCAGTCATTGTAAAACATCTAATTTCACATGTTTTATCCTCACTCAACTGTACATTGAGACCACGTCTGACATACTAGAATGATAGCAATAATGTTCATTATTGATCATTTGTCACTCTGTTTCATTGTGGTGTTTAACTAATAAAGCACATTGACTTATTATTATTAGTGCCTGTCATTTAATGGCCTCAGCAAGTTATTTGCCATCCACTCATCTACATTCCAATCAGCCTGTAGACCAGGCTGTGGTCTCATATGTGGCAATAACTGCGGCCAATTCCATGCAAAGAATATGAGAGGTCATGTAACCACATCAACAATAATTCTCTTGGAGGTATATGAGTAAGGAAAGGTGAATGGATGTAGAAGGAAAAATCATCAGAAGGCTTATTCGTGATCATCAGAAAGCTTATTTGTAAACATCAGAAAGTTTATTTGCAAACATCAAAAAGCTTATTTGTTATCATCAGAAAGTTTATTTGTAAACATCAGAAAGCTTATTTGTAAACATCAGAAAGTTTATTTTAAAACATCAAAAAAGCTTATTTGTGATCATCATAAAGTTTATTTGTAAACATCAAAAAGCTTATTTGTAGACATCAGAAAACTTATTTGTAAACATCAGAAAGTTTATTTGTAAACATCAAAAAGCTTATTTGTAAAAATCAAAAAGCTTATTTGTAAACATCAGATAGCTTATTTGTAAACATCAGAAAGCTTATTTGTAAACATCAAAAACTTTATTTATGATCATCAGAAAGAATGCTGTACCAGCTGTATCTTTATTTTAAAGTAGACTGGTATATCATAATACAATTTTACTTTCCCTGTTAAAGAATCTCATTTGTCAGTTGTGTATGTCCTTTTAAAGTGTTTTATTTTCTGTATTAGGTTTCATTTTTAGCGCTTCATGTGTTTGTATGTGTCATATCTGTTTAATGCATCATTATATTTAAATGTGCACTGTCAGTTTAAAGTATCTTTTTTTCTTGATACCATATTTATTTTGCAAAAATTAGATTTTACACAAGCCATCTTTCGCAATCAAAGAATGAAGTTGGTGTTAAATTAGAGCCATTTATGATACTTGGAAATGAGTTCTGTGTGATCTGATATCAGACAAGTAAATGGTTGCAAGATGCAGAAATGAGGGTTTCATAGATGAATACCAGGATGTTTTGAAAGAGGCCAACTAAAAAATAAAATTTATTATTATTAAGATCAGAAGGAAACAATCATACATTGTGTGTCCATCATCTTTAATGTGACCTTCATTGTTAATGTGACCATCATTGTTAATGTGACCATCATTGTTATTGTGACCATCATTGTTAATGTGACCATCATTGTTAATGTGACCTTCATTTTTAATGTGACCTTCATTGTTAATGTGACCTTCATTGTTAATGTGACCTTCATTGTTAATGTGACCTTCATTGTTAATGTGACCTTCATTGTTAATGTGACCTTCATTGTTAATGTGACCTTCATTGTTAATGTGACCTTCATTGTTAATGTGACCTTCATTGTTAATGTGACCTTCATCGTTAATGTGACCTTCATCGTTAATGTGACCTTCATTGTTAATGTGACCTTCATTGTTAATATGACCATCATTGTTAATTTGACCATTATTATTAATTTGACCATCATTGTTAATTTGACCATCATTGTTAATGTGACCATTATTGTTAATGAGACCTTCATTGTTAATATGACCATCACTGTTAATGTAACCATTATTGTTAATGTGACCATTATTGTTAAAAGTGAACAGCAGAAATATATCGCGACAACTAGACAATTAAGGAAAGAATAGATTGAGGAAAAAAATTGCTAGAAGTTCGATACGTATTGGCAAATTGTAGACATAGAATTTTGTGAACAAAACATTATCATTAACACCAGCAGGAACATGTAAAACAACACTTTATTGTGATCTGTTTTGTGAATTGATTTTCACTTTCCTTTGTCTGTACTTTTACAACTGTTTTAATAACATCATTACCTCTAAATGCACGATTAGTGATGCCCATTGTGTATACTTGTAGAAGTAGTTTCTCAACTTTGATCTGTCCAGACCTATGTTTGCTTTCAGTTAATATCCATCTCAAAGTTATTATTTCAATTTTCTTCATCTGGATTCAAAGTTTACAAAATTGTTGAATTAAGTAATAGCTATCTGAAGTTCATACAATTATTGGTAAACACTATTGTCTTGCGCAACAAGTCTATGTCAATAGAAGTTAGAATGAGAAGAGAGTTAATCGGTGCTATATACAGCCAATTTTGACCTATGGAAGTGAATCATGAACAGTAAACAAACAAATGAAAAGACGATTAGAGGCCACAGAGATGGGATTTCTCAGAAGAATGTTGAAAGTTTCCTGGACGGCTTAAATGACCAACAAATACATTTTCAAAGAGGCCAACACGAAAAGGGACTTCCTAAAAAATATCCGAAATAAACAACATAATTTTCGGGTACATCATGAGAAGAAGAAAGTTGGAATATTTGTTTACAACTGACAAAATACATGGCAAGAGAAATCGCAGACGACAAAGAGAAAATATACTTGATTACTTAGTGTCATGGAGCCGCGATAGCTCAGTGGTTAGTGAACTGGACTACAAAGGACAAGGGGTAGGGTTCGATCCCAACCGTCGGCTTCCGTGTTCACCCAGCCTTAAATGGGTACCGGATTTTTTTTCTGGGAAAGTAAATCCGCACGGGCGTAATATCGACCACATTACCCCAAAAATCATGTGCCGAAGGTCTGTAAAATTTATGGTCACTAACACAATATTCCCTATACGCCGCCATGTGATGGGGGTACTTACTTTTTACTTACTTAGTGTCATGGCATGGAAAACAGTCAACAGCAGAATCGATATGACGTACTGTTTATAGAAAATTGTGGAAGGACATGATCGCCGACGTCAACAAGTATGACACATTATGATGATATGAGTTGTATTTCTTAATTAAGCAATGTGTCTACTAGAAACTTATGGTCCATGATGTAACACGAGCTGCAATCAGTTCTGTGTCAAGAGTGATGAGAGGTCATGTGACCATGTTAATGATTTCTGTTTTAATGGATGTCAGAGTGGATACATTGGAGATAATTGCACAATACGTTTGTGTTTGTTCTTGGATGTTTGTGGTCATATCTCTTGGGATACTATAAATATTTTTTTTGTTCCTGAGTCATTCTTTGGTGCTGGAGACAGTTAGGACCAGAGCCAATTTGGACATATAAGTCATTAGATCCTCGGAGAAAGCGCACATTTTGTCTACTTTAACAAAGGGAAACACATTTATACCTTCGGTCTTTTTTGCTCTTTTTCGTTGTATTTTAAATCTTCAAAATGAAGTGTCTTTTTTTATCCCATAGACCATTTATAACTGTGATAGAGGACAGTTTCATTTACCTCACAATAGAATATTATCTTCCCAGTTTCTTTCACCACACAATAAAATCTTATCTATCCAATTTCATTTACCTCGCAATAAAATCTTATCTACCTGGTTTCATTTACCATTCAATAAAATCTTATCTACCCAGTTTCATTTACCTCGCAATAAAATCTTATCGGCCTATTTTCATTTACCATACAATAAAATCTTATCTACCCAGTTTTATTTACCACACATTAAAATCGTATCTACCCAGTTTAATTTACATCACAATAAAATCTTATCTGCCCAGTTTCATTTACCATACAATAAAATCTTATTTACCTTGTTTCATTTACCACACAATATAATCGTATCTACCCAGTTTCATTTACATCACAATAAAATCTTATCTACCCTGCTTCGTTTACCATACTATACAATCTTATCTACTCACTGAAATATTTACTTTATTTTTCCTTATAAACAATTCAAATTATATCCAGAAAGCTTCTCTTCTTTGTTTCTTCAGATAGAGACTTACTTTGAAATAATTCAGAATAAAACATTAAATAACAAACTACAGATAAAGATGTACATTGAATAATCTTTGAACTATAGAAAAAAAGAAAATATTTTAAAAAGGGATCCCTGTTTGAGGGAGAATGTTTCATTATTATACGCTATACAAGACATGCATACACATATACATATGCAGAGAGCAGTTGAGCTAATAGGTCAATACACCTGGAGCATGTAGAGAGAGTCAAAATCAACTTTACAACAGTATCTCATTCACATGGCTGATGTTTTCAGAAACATGGGATTTAATATTTTGTATCTCCCTGAGGCGATTCATAATTTTACATAGAAATTACGACTGTGGTTTACTTTTGCTTTCCGTCGGTTTTTTTACAGTTGGCTCAGCTAGCCTTTGACTAAAATGTCTCACCCACAAGGCAGTGGGGCTGTTTTACTTCAGGGTACTCTCCCTCAGCCATTTACTCTCCTGAGCATACCGGCAAGGCAGCAGGGCAGCCGCAGGTTGTACTGTTTACTGCATACAGTAGCAGGTAAAATAACCTGACCTGACACCAAGGTCAGCTTTCCAAAAAAATGAGGAAGATACTATGCAATCCATTTTTAACAATAGAAACAAGAAAAAGAGTTATTAAATGTTATGTAGAGCCAGTCTTAACATATGGATGTGAATCATGAACAATAGGACAACAGACAAGAGAATCACTGGAGTCTGTAGAAATGTGGTTTTACAGAAGTATTTTGAGAATACCATGGACAGCTAAGAAGAGTAATACAAATGTTCTAAAAGAGGCCAAAGCAAAAAGAGAACTAATTTCCAATATTAGGAAGAAACAATCATCGATTTTTGGCAATCTAATAAGATAAGCTGAAATATATAGTAACAACTGTGAAAATTGAGGGACGAAGAGATAGAGGGAAGCAAAGAGAAAAGATACCAGACAGCTTAAGAGAATGGCTTGGCAGAAGGTCAACAACAGAAATGATAAATAACTGTCGAGATCGAAAGTTGTGGAGAGAAATTATCACTTACGCCAGCAAGCATGGCACTTGATGATGATGATGATCTGCTTGAGTTGGGAAGAAAGTGGCCATGTATCCTTCTTAACTGATCAGTTTAATGCATCAGTCAAACTGGCTGATTAGTACTTAGTTATTTGATGATGTCTACGAATTATTTGTTTATCTCTATCCCAATCAGCCTGTAGACCAGGGACCTATGGTCTCGGATGTGGCAGTAACTGCAGTGAGTTCTGTGCCAAGAATGTCAGTGATGAGAGAACATGTGATCAAGTAAGCGGAACTTGTCCCTATGGATGTTTGAGCGGGTACCTGGGACAAAATTGCAACACAGGTGATAGCTAGCTTCATAAATACTATATATGTGTCTTATCTCTACTATTTTTCATAATCACTTATATTTATTTCATGTTTAATAAACTACATCTCTTTCATGTATTCCGTATCTAGTGACGTACCTCTTAAAAATATTTGTAAGCTTTATATATTTGTTTAATGTATCTTTTCTTTGTTTCTATTTTTGTCTTAATCATGTTATTTGTTTTCTATTTATCAAATCTATCTAATAGATTATATTTGTAACCATTTTTGTCTTTTAAAACTGTCTACTGAAGCTGCCATTTGGTGACAGTGTATGATTATTTTACACAAATTATCTTCATCTGAATGTTAAAAGACTGGGAGACATAACAGCATCAGAGGTCAACAGAAGAGAGAAGTTCTGCAAATTATAACTCCTCTCCATGATGAAAGACAAGTGAGGAAGGAAAGAAGAAGATCTCTTCTTCTGAAAAAGTATAAAATTTGTGTTTGAGTCAGATCTGACATTGAGGAAAAGAGTTCTGGTTAATCAACAGACAAGAAAATACTTCGACAGATATTTATACAGGATAATTCAAAACATGGTAACAAAAGCTGATGAGGAAGTTTTGAAAGAAGTCAGTGAAAAAAAGAAAGGTATATATAATCCTTCAAGGCTGAAGACAGCAAATAGGGCAGACATGCTAGACACGCTATGTGTAATATTCTTTGCCATTTAGTGTCAGACTATGCAAGACCTGCATTGAATGTCAACACGCATACCTGTTCTGGGTGAGCGTCTTGACATAGGAGCTGATGCTTGTTGTTAATACCTCTCACCTCAAAATTCTTAGTGTTTTTCTAGGCAGCCCTCTTGTTTGATTATTACCAACAGCAGAAGGATTATAATTTTTTATCGGCAACATAACGAGAAGGAAACATATGAAATGTATCACAGCGGCCGTATAATGAAAAAGAAACGTGTAATGCATCAAGGCGGTCACATAAGGAGAAGGAAACAAATGAAATGTATCATGGCCGCCACATAAGGAGAAGGAAACAAATGAAACGTATCAATACGGCCGTATAATGAGAAGGAAACATAAGAAATGTATCATGACGGCCGTATAATGAGAAAGAAACATGTGAAATGCATCAAGGCAGCCGTATAATGAGAAAGCAACATATTAAATGTATCATGGCGGCCACATAATGAGAAGAAAACATGTGAAATGTATCATGGCAGACTTATAATGAGAAGGAAACATGTGAAATGTATAATGGTAACTGGAAAACTGAGACAAGACGAGATAAGAGGAAAACATAGTGAAAGGATACCAAGCACCAGATTGTAGAGACTTAAAGTTGTGGAAAGTCATGATCACTAACACAAGCCGGCATGGAACATCATTGTGATCTGTTTTGTATATCTTGTTTGCTTGATTTCAACTGATAACTGAAAATCTTGATCATCACCTTATTTCTATTATTGTTGTCCATTTGACAATCTTCTAGAAGTGTTTTTTTTTTCCCCCCACTTTGATCTATCCCGTACTACACTTGTTATAATGTAATTAATGTCCATCCCAAAGTTATTTTAATTTTCTTCATCTAGACTCAAAGTTTATAAAATTATTAAATAAAATATTGTGGGTGATTAAAGTTAATAAAATTATTAGATATAAAAAATGTTCATGAGTTTTGTGTTTTCTCCATTAAACAGAGTGTCCACCAGGTACTTATGGTGCAGAATGTAGCAAAAGCTGCAGCCAGTTCTGTATAGAGAATGATAATGCTGAGAGCCCTTGTAACAATGTAAACGGTTCCTGTTATAAAGGATGTCTGAGTGGATACAAGGGAGATAATTGCTCTCAACGTAAGTTTGTGCTTGTTCTGAAATATTTGTGGTTATGTCTCTGGGCTACTTTATATGATATATTTTGCTAGAGAAGGCCCAACAGTGGGACTAAGAAACATCTAAGAACTACCTCGTCAGTCGCTTGACACTTCGAGACTTGCTGAGGAGGGATCTGAGCATCTATCGACATGTTCAGAGTGCAATGATGACGACCAGCTAATAACTCAGTAACCCAAGAACTACCAGACTAAGCAACAAACCGTCATACGTTAAGAACTATAATCTCCGCACTATTCGGCCTGAGTGGCAAATGAATGAATGAAATGAATCAACTTTATTTATTCCATGAAATGAATCAGCTTTATTTATTCAATGACATTAATCAGCTTTATTTACTCAATGAAATGAATCAACTTTATTTATTCAATGAAATGAATCATCTTTATTTATTCAATGAAATGAATCATCTTTATTTATTCAATGAAATTAATCAGCTTTATTCAATGAAATGAATCAACCTTATCTACTCAATGAAATTAATCAGCTTTTTTTATTTCATGAAATCAGTCAGCTTTATTTATTCAATGAAATCAATCAGCTTTATTTATTCAATGAAATGGTTACTTCATCTATCAAGAACATCTCAGCTTCCCAAGAAGACAATTTCTTGTATTATTTTTTAGATAAGGACTATGTTTGACATAATAGATAGATAATAAGTATATCATATTTTACATCACCTTTTGTTAGTCACTACAGAGATAAGAATTTAAAGAAAAGCAATTGGTGTGAAGGAAAGAAAACTTAATAAAAAAAAATAAACCGCAGATAAATAAACATAACAGAATAAATATACCTTGAACTGATAAGGGGAAACACTTTATGCAGAGCTTTCCAACTTGAGTTAATCTGATCATCAGAAATAGCACTGCCCAGCAAGTGTTTCAGCTTTTTATGACACTCAAAAGGGTGCGAGCTACCAGGGTCATGTATCCCAAGCTGATTTTAATTATTATTATTTTTTGGTGTTCACCATCTTTCATCTCTGGCAAAGTCCTTAGAGGCTAGGAGCTGAATTTTGCGTGTTAATCCATTTTTCCATGGTAACCATGTGCATAAGGGTCTCTCACCGCACAGGCAGATAATTCCATTTCGGGAGGTACTCATATTTTTTTTTCGTCGATAAGTAATTGACGTTTCAAGCCGAGCCTCGCTGCTGAGACCAGGGGTGGTTGCCGCAGATAGAAATCATAAATAAAAATCCCAACTGGTGCAACCTTGAATTTGAACTCACAACCTCTCTGTCTTGAGACTAATGTCTTGGCTCGAGACTAATAAGTCTCTCCCAACTTGTAACTCTTGTTTTCATAAACATGAAAGTTCACAGTCGGTAGCGAATATGCTAGAAGAGACCCCTGTCTGCAAAATACCTTTAATAAAATGTGCTGCATACCACAGTCGCCAATTTGGTCTTAAACAGTTTGTTGTTTCTGCGTGTTGCTCTTATATATACTTGATTGCATGGGATTCCTGAAATCTGGTGATACCTTACCCGCTTATCAGGGCTTCACTAACACAATGAGACGTATGAGCTGCTGATATCAGATGATATAACAGGTTTGGCTGGACACGCCATTAGCTTTGACTGGTCAGAGACCTGCAGGCATTGGGAAATGATCAAGCTTTCATGATACTGTAAATGTTTTAATCGGCGGTGCATTAACTACTTAGTGGTTCAGACGAGACTACATAGAAAGAATTTTTTTATTACTTACTCTTAGAGAGATATACTGGCAACACACAGCGGCCATAAGAACTGGAAGTCAATCGGGAATGTTTCAACAATAAAAAAACAGGGAGTTAGGCAAAGTTGTGTGCTGTAAACCAGCTTTGTTTAATATGTATAGTGAGATTATTTTATGATCCATATGAGGCACGCCTGGAATAACAATCCGATGTCATAATATAAATAATCTAAGGTATGCTGATGAAACAGTATTAATCTCTAAGAGTGAAAATGAGTTACAAGAAATGTTAGACAGTATAGTGAAAGAAAGCAAAAATAAAGGACTCAGCCTCAATAGCAAAAAGACAGAGGTAATGGTAACGACATAGATAAAGACATCACCTCAGTGCAAAAAAAAGACAAGTGGAACAATATTAAAACAGGTAAATGAATTTAAATATTTGGGAACTTTGTTAACCTCAGACGGAAGATGTATAACAAAGGTGAGATGCTGAATTTCTCAGGCAAAAGCAGCTTTCCAAAAATGATGAAGATACTATGCAATCCATTTTTGACAATAGAAACAAGAAAAAGAGTTCTTAAATATTATGTAGAGCCAGTCTTAACATATGGATGTGAATCATGGGCAATAGGACGACAGACGAAAAAATCACATGTAGTCTGTAGAAATGTGGTTTTACAGAAGAATGTTGAGAATGCCATGGACAGCTAAGAATAATAATGAAAACGTTCTGAAAAGGTTAAAGCAAAAAGAGAGCTAATTTCCAATATTAGGAAGAAACAATCATCATTTTTTGGCCATGTAATGAGAAGAGAACAACTGGAATATATTGTAACAACTGGGAAAATTGAGGGATGAAAAGATAGAGGGAAGCAAAGAGAAAAGATACATGAAAGCTTAAGAGGATGGCCTGGCAGAAATTCAGCAACTGAAATGATAAATAACTGTCGATATCGAAAGTTGTGGAGAGACTTGATCACCTACGCCAGCAGGCCCGGTACTTGATGATGAAGATGACTCAGAGAGAGAATGTTATGTGATTACAAGCGCTCAGATTAATGAAATTTCATAGGAAATGTCAATGTACCTAAAACTCATTGATAAATGCGTTCATATATGACATTAAAAATGCATAATATGACCTAAAATTGAAAAATATAGAGAAATATGACATAAATTAATTACTCATTTGCTATTTAAAATGACATTAAACTATTCCCTAAGGCATCTACTTTCTTTGCGCCTGACTCTACTTTCATTTCTTTGTCTCTGTTGATGAGCAATATCTGAGGTGGCGCACCACTCTGACTTTAACTTTTTTTTTTCAATTTTCGGCCACAGTTATGTTCCCTTAGTGTATGTGATTACTTTCACACCAAATGAGTGTGTCTATGTTGTCTCCACTTCAAACAGTGAAGCCGCTTGCGATAGTATTCCTGTTTGAAGCCTCACTTCAGAACAAACTGTCTTGACAGTACTAACACTTCTGTTTGCTGCTGTTCTTTGCTGCGTTTTTGCCAAAGGTCTCTTTCATATATGAATAAAAAAATGTGTATCATAACATATCTCTCTCTATCAACCAATCAATCAACTCTAAATGGTCATTAATTCTCCATGTAAATATTTATTTTGGTTTCTGTTGTCTGAGTTATAGAAACGTATTTATTCAGGAAGGTATAGTGTTCCTCAAAAATAAAATAACAAAGCCAAAGTTATACTACTTAATCATCTAAATGAAAGTTTTATTGCACCTAAAAGGATGATAAATATGACCAAATATAACCAAAAATATGCATTTATGTCTATAATTTATCCAAATATAATGTAAACCTAAATTATGGCCAAAATATGAATTTATATGACAAATTAATACAGTGTCACCCTTCAGAAAGGCATGAAACATGCTGAGATTTACTTTTTCTGCTTCTTTAATATGAAGGTTTGGACTTCCTTCATCATTTGCCTTTCAGCGTCTAGGGGAGATATAATTTGCAGTATTTTGCTCTTCTGTTCGCCCCGTTGCTGTTGTTTCCTAGTGCTTCTAATATTCCATCGATCCATCTTTTTCGTGGTCGATCCTTGGATCTGGTGTTCTCGCAACGTTTATTGAGGGCTAGTTGTGTTGTGTTTGATCACTCTGCCTTGTCATGTGGCCGAACTATTTTGTCGGTTGTTTCTTTATAGGAGACTATTCCTAGCTTTTTCTTAGTTCTTCATTTCTGATCTTATTTCTTAGACTGTTTCCTGTCATTCGTCTAACACATTTAATCTCTGTCCAGGTTACTTTTCTTATTGTTCTTGCATCTAGAGTCCAGGACTGGCATTGTTGGCACAACGTTGGGATGAAGATTGTATTGTACGTACAGTGCCCATTTTGCCTCTAGAGTTATTTCCTTGTTGGACAATAGTGGTGATAGCTGTCCACTAATTTGACAAGCTTTAATGCATCTTGATTCTGTCTCTGCTGTTTATGAATTGTCGTTTGTCACTAGACTTCCTATGTAGAAATTTACTTGGGTTTGAAAAAATACAATTGAGAGAAAACATATTTCAAATATTATACATATATACATATTTCAAAAGATATAATCATGAAAACGCAACAACATTATAATTGCTGATGTATTCAGAGGCTAGTATATTGTAACTCCTTAGAGTTTAAAAGGAAGTGAAGAAAATAATCAAGTATAACACTTTCTACCAGTTTGACGTATCAAGTATAACACTTTCTACCAGTTTGGTGTATCAAGTATAACACATTCCACCAGTTTGATGTATCAAGTATAACACTTTCTACCAGTTTGATGTATCAAGTATAACACTTTCTACCAGTTTGATGTTTCAAGTATAACACTTTCTACCAGTTTGATGTATCAAGTATAACACTTTCTACCAGTTTGATGTATCAAGTATAGCACTTTCTACCAGTTTGATGTTTCAAGTATAACACTTTCTACCAGTTTGATGTATCAAGTATAACACTTTCTACCAGCTTGATGTATCATGTATAACACTTTCTACCAGTTTGATGTTTCAAGTATAACACTTTCTACCAGTTTGATGTATCAACTATAACACTTTCTACCAGTTTGATGTATCAAGTATAGCACTTTCTACCAGTTTGATGTTTCAAGTATAACACTTTCTACCAGGTTGATGTTTCAAGTATAATACTTTCTACCAGTTTGACAAACTAATTCATTAGTACTTCATAAGTTGATGATGTTTACATGCTATTTATTCATCTCTATCCTAATCAGCCTGTAGACCAGGGACCTATGGTCTCAAATGTGCCAGTAAATGTAGTGCTTTCTGTGCAAAGAATGGAAGTGATGAGGGATTATGTGACCACGTTAGCGGAGCTTGCCAATCTGGATGCGTAAGTGGGTACCAGGGGCAAGATTGCAACACAGGTAAGAACTATTTAGTGAATGCTTTACATGTGTTTTCTCTCTACTATTTCTTGTACAAATTATAAGTATTTCATGTTTTATGTACTATATCTATTTTTTGCATGCTTTGTTTAGTGCTGTATCTGCTACATATATTCTATATTGTCTGGGACTTTTAATGTATATGTGTTACTACTTTCTGCTTTAATAACTTCATTGTTTTATTTATGCCGTATATGTTTTATGGATGTTATTGTTGATTGTTTTGCCTTTAAAACTGTTTTATCTGCTTAATTTACCATATTTATTTGGAGGAGTGAGGAGTGAGGCCTAGATTTTGAATTCTTTACAAGTGTCTTATCTGTGCTGATTATGTATATTTCATTTATAATATATTCTACATTTCTAATAAATTGCTCAGTTTTATGGTAAACCTCTTACTTATATATTATAATTTATGTGTCTCTTTAATTTATCTTTGTTACCTGTACATTTTAACACTTTATTGTTTTCATATTTGTCATACTTTCTTAGTAGATTTTATTGATCAATGTTTTTTTGTCTTTAAAAACTGCCTTATACGCTGAATTTGCCATATTTGCTGACAATTGAGTGATATTTTACCTAAACCATTTTATTCTGAGAAAGTATAAAGTATAAAGAAGAAATAATGAAAGCCATCAAGCTATTAAAAAATAGTGAAGCCACAGGACAATGTGAAATTCCTTCGGACGCCATCAAAGCAGATATTAACACCTCTACCAAGATGTATGATTTTATTAGATAAAATTTTGGAGAGGGAAGAAATACCTAAAGACTGGAAAGAAGGTTATATGATCAAACTACCAAAGAAAGGAAGTTTACAGGAGTGCACAAATTATAGGGGAATTATGCTACTATCAATGTCAGGAAAAATATTAAGCAGAATCATTCTGGAGAGACTAAAAGAGGCTATAGAGAAACATTTGAGAGATGAACAAGCAGGTTTTAGTAAGAACAGATCATGTGTTGATCAAATAAGTCATCATCATCATCATGTGCCATACCGGTTGGCGTAGGCGATCATGTCCTTCCACAATCTTCTATCTACAGTGCATCGTATCAGTTTTGTTGTTGACTGTTTTCCATGCCATGACACCAAGCTATCCAGTATATTCTCTCTTTGTTGTCTGCGATCACTCTTTCCTTTTATTTTGCCAGTTGTAACCAAGTACTCCAACTTTCCTCTTCTCATGATGCGCACGAAAAATGTTGAATGTTTCTTTCTGATGTTTTTTAGAAGCTGGCTTTTTATGTTGGCCTCTTTAGAACTTCCTTATTAGTCTTTTTAGCTGTCCAGGGAACTTTCAACATTCTTCTGAGAAATTCCATCTCTGTGGCCTCTAATCGTCTTTTAATTTGTTTGTCTACTGTCCATGATTCGCTTCCATAGGTCAGAATGAGTTCTGTATATCACTTTGAACTCTCTTTCACATTTCTATTGACATAGATTTGTTGCATAAGATATTTTTCATTTTCTGAAATGCTATTTTGCCCTGAGCTATTCTTTTTTTTTATTTCCGTGGTGCATCTTCCATCCGATGTTATTATTGTGCCCAAGTATTTGACGCGTTGCACTTGTTTCAAATTTGTCCTGTTTATTTTTATGCTGCATGCTGGTGATGATTGTTTCTTCGATATGACCATTACTTCTGTTTTCTTACTATTCAGGCTGAGACCTATCTTGTTGCTTTCTTTTACTATTGTGTCTATCATTTCTTGTAGTTCATTCTCTGTCTCTACTATTAAGACAGTGTCAACCGCATATCGCAAATTATTTATATTGTGACCGTTGACTTCAATTCCGTTTTTGTCTACTATTGATCTCATAATATGTTCGCTGTAAAGTGAAAACAAATCTGGCAACAGAACACAGCCTTGTCTGACTCCTTGTTTTATAAATTGAAATTATCCTTTTTGGTTGTTAATTCGTTTAGCTGCTGATTGATGCCAGAACATGTTTTTTTATGATTCACAGATCCTTGCCATCAATGTTTAATTTATCCAGCATATTGATTATTTCAACATGCTTTACTTTGTCAAATGCTTTTGTGTAGTCTATAAAACACCTTTATAGATCATTCTTTACTTCCATAGATCTTTCTATCAATGTTCTTAAGATGTATATTGCATTATTGGTGCCCTTTCCTTCCACAAATCCACATTGTTCCACACTTATTTTTTGTTTTATTTTGTTCCTTACACGTCTCATGATGATTCTTAGTAATAATTTTGTCATATGGCTCATGAGACTAATAGTGCGATGGTCTTCACAATCAGTGGCGCCTGACTTCTCCGGTATGGCTACAAAGATAGATTTTAGTAGATCTTCTGGTATATGTCCAGTGTTATATATGTCATTGAGTAGTTTTGTTATGACTTGTACTCCCAGTTCTCCTAATGCATTTATCTCTTTGATTGTTATATTGTCGGGACCTGGATCTTTGCCTCTTTGATGTATAATATATGATCAAATAACGGATCTTTGCCTCTTTGATGTATAATATATGATCAAATAACTACCCTACGTATAATAGTTGAACATAGTTTAGAACTACAGTCCCCAATTTATATTGGATTCATAGATTACGAAAAGGCATTTGATAGTTTAAACAGAGGAATGCTTTGGAAGTTGCTGAGTCATTACGGAATCCTCATAAAGTTTATTAACCTGATAAAAATAACGTATGAAGGAATGAAATGTAGTGTGGTGCATGAAGGGCAGCTTACAGAAGCATTTGAAATAAGAACAGGGGTATGGCAAGGATGCATTTTATCTCCATTTCTCTTTTAACTGGCCATAGATTGGATTATGAAAATAACTCAAAACAACAGAAATGGAATCCAGTGGTCACTGACCAAGCAACTTGATGATTTAGACTTTGCTGATGACATAGCTCTCCTATCACACAGCCATCAACAGATGCAGGATAAAATGAGTATACATGATGAGAGATCACAACAGCTGGACTAAAGATTAATAGAGATAAGACCAACATTATGAGAATTAATGCAGTTGGCAATAACCAAATAAAATTAGGAGAAATACCTCTACTAGACGTACAATCTTACATATATCTGGGCAGTAATATAGATAAAGAGGGAGGAACAGAAAATTATACCAAAATAAGGATATCAAAAGAAAGAGTAGCATTTGTTGCACTGGGAAACATATGGAAGTCCAAAGAAATTAGATTAAATACAAAAAGAAAAATTTTCAACTCCAATGTTAAATCAGTCCTATTAAATGGCTGTGAAACATGGAGAACAACAAAATTGACAATCATGAAGATACAGACTTTCATTAATCGATGCTTACGCAGAATAAAAGGATGCAAATGGCAGGACAAAATCACTAACATAGAATTATGGAAATGTACCAGTCAAATACCAGTGGATAAAGAGATACAGCGAAGACGATATCGCTGAATAGGACACACACTGCGGAAGCCAACTGAGAGTATTACACAACAGGCCTTTTTTTGGAATCCCCAGGGGAAAAGACAAAAAGGAAGACCAAAGAATTCTTGGAGAAGACAGACAGAAGCAGAGATGAAGATGATGGGGAAGACATGGAATGATCTTAAAAGAATGACAAGAAACAGAACAACTTGGAAAGTGTTTGTTGAAGACCTATGCTCTACAAGAAGCTGAAAGGTAGCAAAAGAAGAAGATTTGGAGGAGTGAGGATTGTGGACTAGCTTTTTGAATTCTTTACAAGTGTCTTATCTGTGCTGATTATGTGTATTTCATTTATAATATATTCAAAATTTCTAATAAATTGCTCAGTTTTATGGTAAACCTCTTACTTACATATTATAATTTATGTGTCTCTTTAATTTATCTTTGTTACCTGTAGACTTTAACACTTTATTGTTTTCATATTTGGCATACTTTCTTAGTAGATAATATTGTCCAATGTTTTTTTTTGTCTTTAAAACCTGCATTATACGCTTAATTTGCCATATTTACTGACAATTGAGTGATATTTTACCTAAACCATCTTACTCTGAGAAAGTATAAAATAAGTGTTATATTACAACCAGTTTTGAGATTTGGAAACGAGTTCTGGATAAGTAATCTTGGACAGTCATTCCAGCAGGAGAATAATATGAACAGCTTATAAAACTGATGAGAATAATTTGAGAGAAGTCAGTGAAAAAAAAAAGAATGTTTATTGCTAACAGCCACCCAATAAAGAACTAACAATGACTCAAAGAGCCATAAAGAAGCGCTACGAAAACGTCAGATTAAGAGGAAGACCGAGAAAGAGATGGATAAAGGGAATACTAGAGTCACTAGGAGGGATAACACCAGAAGAGGCCAACAGAAGAGCAAAGCATCGCAGATTGTATCTCCCCTCGACGCCAATGGCAATGGAGGAAGGATAGAAGAAGAAGAAGAAGAAATCCACCCAATGTCCATTCAAACTGTAGGTGACACATAGAGCTCAAATTCTAGACGCCATTTCATTTGATCCTTACTATTAAATGTCGAACTTTGCACAGGCCCTGCATTATATCTCATCAGACATTCTCGGTGAGCTTCTCGACCTTTATAATGGAACTAATGCCAGCTATTGTCTCTCACCTCAAGGTTATTAGTGATTTTTTACTTCTTTCTCTTGTTCAGTTAGTAACATCAGAAAGAACATAATTCTATTGACCATATAATGAAAAGGAAACATCTGATGTTTATCATGGCAACCACATAATGAGAAGGTAACATCTGAAATGTATCATGGCAGCCACATAATGCGAAGGAAACATGTGAAATGTATCATGACAGCTACATAATGATATGGAAATGTCTGAAATGTATCATGGCAAATGTAAATTTGAGAGATGGAGAGATAAAGGGAAAAAAATGATAAAAGACACCAAACTATGAAAACTTCAAGTTGTGCAGAATCATTTGATCACTAACACCAGCAAGCTGGTGCATTATAGTGATCTGTTTTGAGTATCTTTGACAACTTGATATGTCTCGTCTACAGTTGTAATACTGTTTTGATCTTATTTCTCACCAAATATTATTGATGCCCATTGTGTATCTTCCAGAAATGGTTTTCCTGCCTCCACATTGATCTGTCCAGGACTACTTTTCATATCAGTTAATGTAAATGCCAAAGACATTATTTTATTTTAACTTTCTTCATCTTGATTCAAAGTTTATAAAATTGTTGAAAGACGTAATGACTATTTAAAGTTCATAAATTATTGAATAACAATGTTGTATTTGAGAGTTATGAGTTTTCTCAATTAAACAGAGTGTTCACCGGGTTCTTATGGTCAAGGATGTAGCATGAACTGCAGCCAGTTCTGTGCCAAGAATGACAGTGCTGAGAGGTCATGTGACTATGTTAATGGTACCTGTTTAAGTGGATGTCAGAGTGGATACAAGGGAGATAATTGCTCTCAACGTAAGTTTGTGATTGTTCTGAGATATTCATGGTCATATCTCTGATCATATCTCTACTTTATATTGGTTGTTCATGAGCCTTTGATACAGGAATCAATTTAGGTTATGTCGGTGCAATATTTGTTATGAAAGTTAACGCTATAAACGTTCTTAGGTCATGAATAGATTTTATCTGCTAAACAAAAAGAGAAATCATTGCACCGCCTATATTTTATCTCTTCGATGTTTGATTCTAATTGTTCAATGATTTCTCAGTCTTCCTATAAACCATTCACAATTGTGACGTAAGACAACTTTATTAACCTGACAAGAAAGTCTTGTATACACAGTCAGTTTTATTTACTTAATGCCGTAGTTTTTTTTTTATTTCTCTCACAAGACATTCTGATCTACTCAAGAAGACAAATAAATTTTCATGTTCGTAGTTTTAGATAGAGACTAAGTTTTATATCATAGATGGATGACAAGAAGGCAGCTTCTCATGTTTGTAGTTTTAGATAGGGACTAAGTTTTATATCATAGATGGATGACAAGAAGGCAGCTTCTCATGTTTGTAGTTTTAGATAGGGACTAAGTTTTATATCATAGATGGATGACAAGAAGGCAGCTTCTCATGTTTGTAGTTTTAGATAGAGACTAAGTTTTATATCATAGATGGATGACAAGAAGGCAGCTTCTCATGTTTGTAGTTTTAGATAGAGACTAAGTTTTATATCATAGATGGATGACAAGAAGGCAGCTTCTCATGTTTGTAGTTTTAGATAGGGACTAAGTTTTATATCATAGATGGATGACAAGAAGGCAGCTTCTCATGTTTGTAGTTTTAGATAGGGACTAAGTTTTATATCATAGATGGATGACAAGAAGGCAGCTTCTCATGTTTGTAGTTTTAGATAGGGACTAAGTTTTATATCATAGATGGATGACAAGAAGGCAGCTTCTCATGTTTGTAGTTTTAGATAGGGACTAAGTTTTATATCATAGATAGATGACAAGAAGGCAGCTTCTCATGTTTGTAGTTTTAGATAGAAACTAAGTTTTATATCACAGATGGATGACAAGAAGGCAGCTTCTCATGTTTGTAGTTTTAGATAGGGACTAAGTTTTATATCATAGATGGATGACAAGAAGGCAGCTTCTCATGTTTGTAGTTTTAGATAGAAACTAAGTTTTATATCATAGATGGATGACAAGAAGGCAGCTTCTCATGTTTGTAGTTTTAGATAGGGACTAAGTTTTATATCGTAGATGGATGACAAGAAGGCAGCTTCTCATGTTTGTAGTTTTAGATAGAGACTAAATTTTATATCATAGATAGATGACAAGAAGGCAGCTTCTCATGTTTGTAGTTTTAGATAGGGACTAAGTTTTATATCATAGATGGATGACAAGAAGGCAGCTTCTCATGTTTGTAGTTTTAGATAGGGACTAAGTTTTATATCATAGATAGATGACAAGAAGGCAGCTTCTCATGTTTGTATTTTTAGATCGAGACTAAGTTTTATATCATAGATGGATGACAAGAAGGCAGCTTCTCATGTTTGTAGTTTTAGATAGAAACTAAGTTTTATATCATAGATGGATGACAAGAAGGCAGCTTCTCATGTTTGTAGTTTTAGATAGAAACTAAGTTTTATATCACAGATGGATGACAAGAAAATAATATTTAATATCTATTATCACATGCTAGTCACCACAAAGATGAGAATGTTTAGAAAAACAGCTGGTGTGAACAGAAGAAAACATAATTCAAAATCATCATTATCATCATTGAGTGCCATCTCCGCATCGAAGGTTGGCTACAATGGAGCGCCACTCTGCTCTGTTTATTGCTTTGATGGTGCAGATTGTCATAGGCTGGTTTGTCCATCTTTTGATGTTTCTCGTCCATGTTAATCTTGGTCTGCCTCTGACTCTTTTACCTTGTATTTTCTCCTACAGGATTACTTTTAGTAAACGGTTGTGTCTTTTAACATGGCTCAAAAATAGCATTTGTCTTGTTTAAATTGTGTTCATTAGTTCTCTTTTCATTTTTATTTGTTTTAAGACATCCTCGTTTGTTTTCCTTCCATCCAATTCTACCTATTCTTCTATAAATCCACATTTCAAAGGCTTTAATTCTCTGTTCTGTTTTCTTGCTTAATGTCCATGTTTCTGCACCATATAGGTATGTTGAGAAGACATAACAATTTGCTATTCTTAGTTTTAGCTTGGTGTTATTTGTTTTGATGTTAGTATGTACTTCATGACATTAAAATTACTTTTTGCCATTCTTATTCTTTTGTTTATTTCAGTTGTACATTTTCCATCACTGGTTATAGTATGTCCAAGGTAGTTGTAGTTCTGTACTGTCTCCAGGTCTATTTCTTCAATTTTGATATCCACTTGTGGGTTTTTAGTATTTTCTTTGCTTATGAACATAGTTTTAGTCTTTTTGTTATTCATATCTAGTCCATATTTTTTGCTTGTCATGTTTATTTCATTAAGTAATTGTTGTAGATCTTTAGGATTTTCTGCTAGTAGTACAGTATCATCAGCATATCTTAGGTTATTGATTATCTTTCCATTAATTGTAGGCATGGCATCTCTGTGATATTTTTAAAGATTTGCTCAGTGTATTGATTGAACAAGTTTGGTGATAGGATGCATCCTTGTCTTACTCCTCTTTTTATATCAATGGGTGTAGAGTTCTCTTTGTTATATTTTATTATTGCTGTTTGCTCCCAGTATAGATTACATATTAGTCAGATGTCCATGTCATCTAGCTGTATCTCTTTTAAGCATTCTAGAAGTTATTTGTGGTGTAATCTATTAAAAGATCACGACCAGCTCTTGTCCATGATTCACAACAATATCCTGCTATCGAGAAGATACATGTTGTCTGTAGATTTAATTTTACTGCCCTTTTGGTTTTGTACAACTAGTTTTTCATGGCGTTTAATTTTTGTGTTGCTATTGCTAATCGTCTTTTGATCTCTTTCTGGCAGTCTCTATTGTTAGTTAATACAGATCTCAGATATTCAGATTTGGGGACATCGGTAGCCTAGTTGGGAAAACCACACGACTGGCTACCGACGTTCGGACAACACGTGTTCGATTCCCGCTGGAAGCAGTGTGAGTTGTACTCAAGGTTTAAAAAAAAAATACCCCCACGGTCGACCAAACCGTTGGCAGAACTGGGCACCTGGGTATTACGTTAGGAAGGTGAGGAGTGTTGCCTCGCATCGCGAGTTTCGATGCTTGAAGCGACACTAACCAGAATTCTCATAACATTTCTGGATAGATGTCTGAGCACATGTGAGTGAATACTCGCGTGCTAAGACGCCAGTTCAAGTCTCGTACTTTACTTTACCTTTACTTTTATCAGATATTCATATTCTGTTACACTTTCAAGTTGTTCACTGCTGATGATTTTGTGTTGAAAATGCATTATTTCTTCTATATTTCCTGCACACTGTTGCTGTGTTGGATTTTTATTTCTTGAATGATTTCCCAGTATCGTTTTAAAACTATATACCATCCACATGTGTGATAGGCAATAGTTTTATGTTCATGACAAGAGATCCTTGTCTACCCAGACAGATTTATTTTCATGACCAGAGGTCCGTGTCCACCCAGACAGATTTATTTTCATGACAAGAGATCCTTGTCCACCCAGACAGATTTATTTTCATGACAAGAGATCCTTGTCTACCCAGACAGATTTATTTTCATGACCAGATATCCTTGTCCACCCAGACAGATTTATTTTCATGACCAGAGGTCCGTGTCCACTCAGACAGATTTATTTTCATGACAAGAGATCCTTGTCCACCCAGACAGATTTATTTTCATGACAAGAGATCCTTGTCTACCCAGACAGATTTATTTTCATGACCAGAGATCCTTGTCTACCCAGACAGATTTATTTTCATGACCAGAGATCCTTGTCCACCCAGACAGATTTATTTTCATGACCAGAGATCCTTGTCCACCCAGACAGATTTATTTTCATGACCAGAGATCCTTGTCTACCCAGACAGATTTATTTTCATGACCAGATATCCTTGTCCACCCAGACAGATTTATTTTCATGACCAGAGATCCTTGTCTACCCAGACAGATTTATTTTCATGACCAGAGATCCTTGTCTACCCAGACAGATTTATTTTCATGACCAGATATCCTTGTCTACCCAGACAGTTTTATTTTCATGACCAGAGATCCTTGTCTACCCAGACAGATTTATTTTCATGACCAGAGATCCTTGTCCACCCAGACAGATTTATTTTCATGACCAGAGATCCTTGTCTACCCAGACAGATTTATTTTCATGACCAGATATCCTTGTCTACCCAGACAGATTTATTTTCATGACCAGATATCCTTGTCCACCCAGACAGATTTATTTTCATGACCAGAGGTCCGTGTCCACTCAGACAGATTTATTTTCATGACAAGAGATCCTTGTCCACCCAGACAGATTTATTTTCATGACAAGAGATCCTTGTCTACCCAGACAGATTTATTTTCATGACCAGAGATCCTTGTCTACCCAGACAGATTTATTTTCATGACCAGAGATCCTTGTCCACCCAGACAGATTTATTTTCATGACCAGAGATCCTTGTCCACCCAGACAGATTTATTTTCATGACCAGAGATCCTTGTCTACCCAGACAGATTTATTTTCATGACCAGATATCCGTGTCCACCCAGACAGATTTATTTTCATGACCAGAGATCCTTGTCCACCCAGACAGATTCATTTTCTTGACAAGAGATCCTTGTACACCCAGACAGATTTATTTTCATAACCAGAGGTCTGTGTCCATCCAGACAGATTCATTTTCATGACCAGAGATCCTTGTCCACCCAGACAGATTCATTTTCATGACCAGAGATCTTTGTCCACCCAGATAGATTTATTTTCATGACCAGATATCCTTGTCTACCCAGACAGTTTCATTTTCATGACCAGAGATCCTTGTCTACCCAGACAGATTTATTTTCATGACCAGATATCCGTGTCCACCCAGACAGATTTATTTTCATGACCAGAGATCCTTGTCCACCCAGACAGATTCATTTTCTTGACAAGAGATCCTTGTACACCCAGACAGATTTATTTTCATAACCAGAGGTCTGTGTCCATCCAGACAGATTCATTTTCATGACCAGAGATCCTTGTCCACCCAGACAGATTCATTTTCATGACCAGAGATCTTTGTCCACCCAGATAGATTTATTTTCATGACCAGATATCCTTGTCTACCCAGACAGTTTTATTTTCATGACCAGAGATCCTTGTCTACCCAGACAGATTTATTTTCATGACCAGAGATCTTTGTCCACGCAGACAGATTTATTTTCATGACCAGATATCCTTGTCTACCCAGACAGTTTTATTTTCATGACCAGAGATCCTTGTCTACCCAGACAGATTTATTTTCATGACCAGAGATCTTTGTCCACCCAGACAGATTTATTTTCATGACAAGAGATCCTTGTCCACCCAGACAGATTTATTTTCATGACCAGAGATCTTTGTCCACCCAGACAGATTTATTTTCATGACCAGAGATCTTTGTCCACCCAGACAGATTTATTTGCATGACCAGATATCCTTGTCCACCCAGACAGATTCATTTTCATGACCAGAGATCTTTGTCCACCCAGACAGATTTATTTTCATGACTAGATATCCTTGTCTACCCAGACAGTTTTATTTTCATGACCAGAGATCCTTGTCTACCCAGACAGATTTATTTTCATGACCAGAGATCTTTGTCCACGCAGACAGATTTATTTTCATGACCAGATATCCTTGTCTACCCAGACAGTTTTATTTTCATGACCAGAGATCCTTGTCTACCCAGACAGATTTATTTTCATGACCAGAGATCTTTGTTCACCCAGACAGATTTATTTTCATGACAAGAGATCCTTGTCCACCCAGACAGATTTATTTTCATGACCAGAGATCTTTGTCCACCCAGACAGATTTATTTTCATGACCAGAGATCTTTGTCCACCCAGACAGATTTATTTGCATGACCAGATATCCTTGTCTACCCAGACAGATTTATTTTCATGACCAGAGATCCTTGTCTACCCAGACATCATCATCATCATCATCAAGTACCTGGCTTCAAGGTGATCATGTCTCTCCACAACTATTGATCTCGGCAGCTATTTATCATTTCTGTTGTTGACCTTCTGCCAAGCCATTCTCTTAAGCTGTCTGTTATTTTTTCTCTTTGCTTCCCTCTATCTCTTCGTCCATCAATTTTTCCAGTTGTTACAATATATTCCAGTTGTTCTATTCTCATTACATGGCCAAAAAATGATGATTGTTTCTTCCTAATATTGGAAATTAGCTCTCTTTTTGCTTTGACCTCTCTCAGAACATCTTCATTACTCTTCTTCGCTGTCCATGGTACTCTCAACATTCTTCTATAAAACCACATTTCTACAGACTCCAGTGATTTACTTGTTTGTTGTCCTATTGTCCATCATTCGCATCAATATGTTAAGACTGGCTCTACGTAACATTTAAGAACTCTTTTTCTAGTTTCTATTGTCAAAAATGGATTGCATAGTATTTTCCTAATTTTTTGGAAAGCTGCTTTTGCCTGAGCCATTCTGCATCTCACCTCTTTTGTACATCTTCCGTCTGAGATTAACAAAGTTCCCAAGTATTTAAATTCATTTACCTGTTTTAATATTGTTCGACTTGTCTTTATTTTGCACTGAGGTGATATCTTTTTCTTTGTTGTTACCATTGCCTCTGTCTTTTTGCTATTAAGGCTGAGTCCTTTATTTTTGCTTTCTTTCACTATAATGTCCAAAATTTTGTGTAACTCATTTTCACTCTTAGCGATTAAGACTATCATCAGCATACCTTAGATTATTTATGTTATGACCTCCAATTGTTATTCCAGGCATGCCACATATAGATCTTAAAATAATCTCACTATAAATATTAAACAAATCTGGTGACAGCACACAACCTTGTCTAACACCCTGTTTTATTTGTTGAAACATGCCTAATTGGTTTCCAGTTCTTATGGCCGCTGTTTGTTGCCAGTACATGTTCTTTATTATTCTTAGATCTTTGCTGTCTACGTTTACACTTTCTAAAATTGTATTTAATGACAACAAATCCTTGTGTACCCAGACAGTTTTATTTTAATGACAACAAATCCTTGTCTACCCAGACAGTTTTATTTTAATGACAAGAGATCCTTATCTACCCAGACAGTTTTATTTTAATGACAACAAATCCTTATCTACCCAGACAGTTTTATTTTAATGACAACAAATCCTTGTCTACCCAGACAGTTTTATTTTAATGACAAAAAATCCTTATCTACCCAGACAGTTTTATTTTAATGACAACAAATCCTTGTCTACCCAGACAGTTTTATTTTAATGACAACAAATCCTTGTCGATCTAGATAGTTTTATTTTAATGACAAGAGATCCTTATCTACCCAGACAGTTTTATTTTAATGACAACAAATCCTTGTCTACCCAGACAGTTTTATTTTAATGACAAAAAATCCTTATCTACCCAGACAGTTTTATTTTAATGACAACAAATCCTTGTCTACCCAGACAGTTTATTTTAATGACAACAAATCCTTGTCTACCAAGACAGTTTTATTTTAATGACAAGAGATCCTTATCTACCCTGACAGTTTTATTTTAATGACAACAAATCCTTGTCTACCCAGACAGTTTTATTTTAATGACAACAAATCCTTGTCTACCCGGACAGTTTTATTTTAATGACAAAAATTCCTTATCTACCCAGACAGTTTTATTTTAATGACAACAAATCCTTGTCTACCCAGACAGACAATTTTATTTTCATGACAAGAGATCATTGTCCACCCAGACAGATTTATTTTCATGACAAGTTAACCATGTCTACACATTATTTGTTTATTCCCATTCCTCTCAGTTTGTGCACCAGGAACCTATGGTATTAAATGTGACAATACCTGCAGTGAGTTCTGTACTAAGAATGTGAGTGATGAAAGGTCATGTGACCATGTTAATGGTACATGCCGCTATGGATGTTCAAGTGGGTACAAAGGAAAAGATTGCAACACAGGTAAGGACTAGCTTGTTAAATGGTTTATATGTGTTGTATAAATGCTTTTTATACAATGTCTATGTATTTCATGTTTAATATACTACATCTACTTTATGCATATTTGTTTAGTGCCATACCTGTTACATATATTGTATGTGACTTATATATTATAATATTTGTTTCCAGTTTTTGCTTTAAACACTTAATTGATTTTATTTGTGTCCTATCTGTTTAATGTTATAATACAAGGTTAGAGAGATCGCGAATGACAAAGAGAGAAAATGCCGGATAGCTTGGTGTCATGGCATGGAAAACAGTCAACAACAGAACTGATACGATGCACTGCAGAGATAATATTGTGGAAGGACAAGATCAACTACGTCAACCTATGGCACATGATGATGATGATCTGTTAAATGGATTTTACTTTGATTTTTTAGGTCTTAAAAGATGTCTTGTTTGCAAATTTGATATGTCTATTCGATGGTAAATAATTGATATTTTACACAACTAATCTTGCTCTGAGAAAGTATAAAATAAATGTTACATTAGAGCCAGTTCTGATATTTGGAAATGGATAATCATACATCAGTCAAGAGAATCTTGAACAGTTATTTCTTTAGGAGAACACAAAACATCTATTAAAGATAAAGATGATGTTCTTGGAGAAATCTATTATTACTAACATCTTTATATTGCCCTTTCGAGCAGAGGACAGCACACAGGGCAGAAATACCATTCTTCATATTTATTGATCTTTGCATTAAGTGTCAGACTTTGCATAAAACCATCATTATAGTTCACCATACACCTGTTTTGGGTAAGCCTCTCGACCTTTCTAATTGAACTAATGGTTGCTGTTGTTGCCTCACATCAAGGTTCTTAGTCATTTTTTATATCAGCCATTTTTGGTTTATTACTATCAAAAGGAAAATAAATTTTATTGTCACAAAATGAGATGGAAACGTATGAAATGGTTCATGGCAACTTGACATTTAAGAGAAGAAGAATTAAAGGAACAAAAATGATTGAAAAGATATCAAGCACCAAACTTTGGAGACCTGAATTAATGCAGAGACATGACTCTATCACCAGCGGGCTGCTACATCATTGTGATCTGTTTTGTGCTTCTCTGACCACTTGATTTATCTCTTCTTTATTTGTATTACTGTTTTATTCATTCCTTATCTCTGACAAAATGCTTTTTATGCCAGTTGTGTATTCTTCTAGACCTGATTTTTTTGGGTCTTTGCTTTGATCTATCAAGTATTACTTTTTCCATCAGTTAACATCTATCTCAAAGTTAGTCTATTAATGTTCTTCATTTGGATTCAAATTTTCTAAAATTGTTGAATAAAGTTGTGGTTATTTAAGCTCATAAAATTATTTAATAACACTAATGTACATGAGTTTTGTGTTTTTCTCCATTAAACAGAGTGTCCACCAGGTACTTATGGCCCAAAATGTAATAAAACCTGCAGCCAGTACTGTAAACAGAATAAGAGTGATGAGAGGCAATGTGACAATGTTAACGGTTCCTGTTATAGTGGATGTCAGAGTGGATACCATGGAGATAATTGCACGCTACGTAAGTTTGTGTTTGTTCTGAAATATTTTTAATCTTGTCTCCTGGTCTACTTTACATTCTCTGTTAAAGTGTCGTTACTTCTTGGAGTTATCTATTTATTTAATGTTAAAGCCATAGTGACTGCATGTTAACCATATGTAAGTCATTACATTATGATAAAATTGTAAATTTTGTTTGCCATAACAAAAGAAACAACTTTATATCTTCTATCGTTTCTGTTCTCTGATGATTCCTTCTAAAGAATCACTGAACTGCCTGTCCCTTTTAATGCTACATGCCATCCACATGTGTGATAGAAGACAGTTTTATTTAACTGGCACGAGATTCGTCATCTACTCAGTCAGTTTTATTTACCTGGCACAAGATTCTTCATCTCCCCAGTCAGTTTTATTAACCTGGCCGAGAATCTTCATCTCCCCAGTCAGTTGTATTTACCTGGCACGAGATTCTTGATCTACTTAGTTTTATTTACCTGACATGAGAATCTTCGTGTACACAGTCAGTTTTATTTACCTGACAGGAAGATCTCCGTCTACACAGTCAGTTGTATTTACCTGACATGAAGATCTCCGTCTACCCAGTCAGTTTTATTTACCTGACATGAAGATCTCTGTCTACCCAGTCAGTTTTATTCACTCAATGAAATTGTTTCTTTTCCTCACAAGAAAATATAAATTACCCAAATAGACGGCTTCTCGTATTTGTTGTTTAAGACAGAGACTCACTTTAATAAAATAGATGTCGAGAATATAATATCCAATATTTGTCATCAAAAGTTAGACATCACTGAAATCGGACAGTAAAGAAAAAAACAGTTGACATCAACAGATGAAAACATAATTTATCAACATGATGTCCTAACATCATCAAGCACTATACATTAAAAAAAAAACCACGATAATCATCATTTTCAGAGGGACGTGAACTTCCGATCAATATTATGGATAGGCGACAGAAACCATTAATGGCTATGTCTGACAATTGTTCCTTGTTGCAGTTTCCTCAAATTCCAAGTCCGGCTTGTTGCAGGAGCGACTGCGTTAAGTGATCTGTGCACACTGTGAGCTGTGCGTTTCAACTGTTTTGGTCTTGTTTCGATATTCCGATTGTTTATGATGAATTATGATATCATATGATGAAGAACAGATGTCTGTTTTCATTTTCTGTGCGGTTTCGCTTATGTCTTTTGATGTGTGCTGTGACAGCTATGATGGGGTCTACAGCTACCTTTCTTTGTTTGGGAGATGAGATAGTAATTCGGATGATTCCACTTGCACGGGCGGGTGAGCGATTATGGATTTTAATTCATTTGCAGTGACACCGGGGGCCTTCCTAAACCATAACCATAAAGAAATGATGAACACATTATGACATTGAATATGGATAAAGTAAAGCAGTCAAAGACTCACTTAATAGATCACAATGATGTGTCAACCTGTTGGTGATCACGTCTCTGCACAACTTTAGGTCTCCATAGTTTTGTGTCTGATATCTTCTGAATGTTTGTATCTCATTATCTGTTCTACTCAAATCTTTTATTGCCATGATACATTTAAACTGTTTCCTTTCCATCATGTTGCCACAAAATTATGTTCCTTCTGATGTTATTACTAAAAGGAAAGGGTGAAGACATAGAAAATCAGTAAGAACACTGAGGCGTGAGGCAACTACAACGTTCATCAACTACATTAGGGAGGTCGAAAAACACCCAGAACAGATATTTGTTGTCAGATGTATTGCGGGTCTTAAAGTCATGACTTAATAGTCATTATCATGTGCCATACTGGTTGGCATAGGCGATCATGCCCATCAACAATCTTAAATCAACCGTGTATCGTATCAATTATGTTGTTGACTATTTTCCATGAAATGACACCAAGTTATCTAGTATTTTCTCTCTTTGTCATCGGGGATTTCTCTTTCCCTGTATTTTGACAGTTGTAACCAAGTATTCCAACTTTCCTCTTCTTATGATGTGCCCAAAAAAATGTGGATTGTTTCTTTCTGAAGATTTTTTAAGAGTTCCCTTTTTGTGTTGGCCTCTTTGAGGATTTCCTCATTGGTCTTTTGAGCTGTCTAGTGAACTTTCAACATTCTTCTGAGAAATCCCATCTATGTGGCCTCTATTCGTCTTTTCATTTGTTTGTCCCCTGTCCATGATTCACTTCCATAGGTCAGAATTGGTTCTATATAGCACTTTTAACTTTCGTTCTTACTTATATTGACATATATTTGTTGCCTAATATATTTTTCATTTTCTGAAATGCTATTTTGGCCTGATCTATTCTGTTTTTTATTTATGTGGTGCATCTTCCATCTGATGTTATAATTGCGCCTAAGTATTTGACGGTTGTACTTGTTTCAGATTTGTCCTGTTTATTTTTATGCTACCTGATGGTGATGATTGTTTCTCTGATTTCCATTTCTTCTGTTTTCTTAATTTTCAGATTGAGACATGTTTAATATAATATATATCTTCTTTATGCAGGATTTATTTAGTGTCATACCTGCTACATATATTTTATTTGACTTATAGTGAATATTTTATTTGTTTCTGGTTTTTGCTTTAAACACTTAATTGATTTTTGTTGTGTTTTATCTGTTTAATGATATATTATAAGGAAAGAGAGATCGTCGATGACAAAGAGAGAAAATATAGGATAGCTTGGTGTCATGGCATGGAAAAAATTCAAAAACAAAACTGATACGATGCACTGTAGATAGAATATTGTGGAAGGACAAGATCACCTACGTCAACCGGTATGGCACTTGATGATGATGATCTGTTTAATGGACTTTATTGTTGATTTTTTAGGTCTTAAAAGATGTCTTGTTTGCAAATTTGATATGTCTATTCGATTGTAAATAATTGATATTTTACACAACTAATCTTGCTCTGAGAAAGTATAAAATAAATGTTACATTAGAGCCAATTCTGATATTTGGAAATGGATAATCATACATCAGTCAAGAGAATCTTGAACAGTTATTTCTTTAGGAGAACACAGAACATATATTAAAGTTAATGATGATGTTCTTAGAGTAATCTATTATTACTAACATCTTTATATTGCCCTTTCAAGCAGAGGACAGCACACAGGGCAGAAATACCAATCTTCATATTTATTGATCTTTGCATTAAATGTCAGACTTTGCATAAGACCATCAATGTAGTTCACTATACACCTGTTTTGGGTAAGCCTCTCGACCTTTGTAATTGAGCTAATGGTTGCTGTTGCTGCCTCCATCAGGGTTCTTAGTCATTTTTTACTCCAGCCAATTTGTGTTTATTACTATCAAAAGGAAAATAATTTTTATCGTTACAAAATGAGAAGGAAACGTATGAAATGGTTTATGACAACTTGCCATTTTAGAGAAGAAGAATTAAAGGAACAAAATGATTGAAAAGATATCAAGCACCAAACTTTGGAGACCTGAATTAATGCAGAGACATGACTCTATCACCAACGGGCTGCTACATCATTGTGATCTGTTTTGTGCTTCTCTGACCACTTGATTTATCTCTTCTTTATTTGTATTACTGTTTTATTCATTCCTTATCTCTGACAAAATACTTTTTATGCCAGTTGTGTATTCTTCTAGACCTGATTTTTTGGGTCTTTGCTTTGATCTATCCAGTATTATTTTTTCCATCAGTTAACATCTATCTCAAAGTTAGTCTATTAATGTTCTTCATTTGGATTCAAATTTTCTAAAATTGTTGAATACAGTTGTGGTTATTTAAGCTCATAAAATTATTGGATAACACTAATGTACATGAGTTTTGTGTTTTCTCCATTAAAAAGAGTGTCCACCAGATACCTATGGTCCAAAATGTAGTAAAAACTGCAGCCAGTACTGTATACAGAATAAGAGTGATGAGAGGCAATGTGACAATGTTAACGGTTCCTGTTATAGTGGATGTCAGAGTGGATACCATGGATATAATTGCACGCTACGTAAGTTTGTGTTTGTTCTGGGATATTTCTATCTTGTCTCCTTGTTTACTTTACATTGGCTGTTAAAGTGTCGTTACTTGATGCGGTTATCTATTTATTTAATGTTAGAGTCATAGTGGCTGCATGTTAACCATATGTATGTCATTAGATTATGATAAAATTGTAAATTTTGTTTGCCATAACAAAAAGAAACAACTTTATATCTTCTATCGTTTCTGTTCTCTGATGATTCCTTCTAAAGAATCACTGAACTGCCTGTCCCTTTTAATGCTACATGCCATCCACAATTGTGACAGAAGACAGTTTTATTTACCTGACATGAGAATCTTCATCTACTCAGTCGATTTTTAATTTCCAATATAATCTCCGTCTACACAGTCAGTTTTATTTACCTGACAGGAAGATCTCCGTCTACACAGTCAGTTCTATTTACCTGACATGAAGATCTCCGTCTACACAGTCAGTTCTATTTACCTGACATGAAGATCTCCGTCTACCCAGTCAGTTTTATTCTCTCAATGAAATGGTTTCATTCCCTCACAAGAAAATCTAAATTACCCAAATAGACGGCTTCTGGTATTTGTTGTTTAAGACAGAGACTCAATTTAATAAAATAGATGTCGAGAATATAATATCCAACATTTGTCATCAAAAGTTACACATCACCGAAATCGGACAGTAAAGAAAAAACAGTTGACATCAACAGATGAAAACATCATTTATCAACATGATGTCCTAACATCATCAAGCGCTATACATAAAAACAAAAATATGACAATCATCATTTTCAGAGGGACGTGAACTTCCGATCAATATTATGGATAGGCGACAGGAACCATTAATGGCTATGTCTGCAAAAATGTTCCTTGTTGCAGTTTCCTCACATTCCAAGTCCGGCTTGTTGCAGGAGCGACTGAGCTAAGTGCTCTGTGCACACTATGAGCTGTACGTTTCATCTGTTTTGATCGTGTTTCGATATTTCGATTGTTTATGATGAATGATGATATCGTATGATGGAGAACAAATGGCTGTGTTCACTTTCTGTGCGGTTTCACCTTATGTCTTTTGGTGTGTACTGTGACAGCTATGACGGGGTCTACAGCTACCTTTCTTTGTTTGGGAGATGAGATAGTAATTCGGATGATTCCACTGGCACGGGCGGTTGAGCAATTATGGATTTTAATTCATTTGCAGTGATACCGGGGCCTTCCAAAACCATAACCATAAAGAAATGATAAAAACATTATGACATTGAATATGAATCAAGTCAAGCCGTCAAAGACTCACTTAATAGATCACAATGATGTGTCAACCTGCTGGTGATCTCTGCACAACTTTAGGTCTCCATAGTTTTGTGTCTGATATCTTCTGAACATTTTTATCTCATTATCTGTTCTACTCAAATCTTTTATTGCCATGATACATTTCAACTGTTTCCTTTCCATTATGTTGCCACAAAAATTATGTTCCTTCTGATGTTAGTTCTAAAAGAAAATGTGTGAAGACATAGAAAATCAGTAAGAACACTGAGGCGAAAGGCAACTACAACGTTCATCAACTACATTAGGGAGGTCGAAAAGCTCTCCCAGAACAGATATTTGTTGTCAGATGTGTTGCAGGTCTTAAAGTCTTGTCTTAATAGTCATTATCATGTGCCATACCGGTTGGCATAGGCGATCATGCCCATCAACAATCTTAAATCAACCGTGTATCGTATCAATTATGTTGTTGACTATTTTCCATGAAATGACACCAAGTTATCTAGTATTTTCTCTCTTTGTCGTCGGGGATTTCTCTTTCCCTGTATTTTGACAGTTGTAACCAAGTATTCCAACTTTCCTCTTCTGATGATGTGCCCAAAAAAATGTGGATTGTTTCTTTCTGAAGTTTTTTAGGAGTTCCCTTTTTGTGTTGGCCTCTTTGAGGATTTCCTCATTGGTCTTTTGAGCTGCCCAGTAAACTTTCAACATTGTTCTGAGAAATCCCATCTATGTGGCCTCTAATCGTCTTTTCATTTGTTTGTCCCCTGTCCATGATTCACTTCCATGGGCCAGAATTGGTTCTATATAGCACTTTAAACTCTTTCTTACTTATATTGACATATATTTGTTGCCTAATATATTTTTCATTTTCTGAAATGCTATTTTGGCCTGAGCAATTCTGTTTTTTATTTATGCAGTGCATCTTCCATCTGATGTTATTATTGCGCCCAAGTAGTTGACGCGTTGTACTTGTATCAGATTTGTCTTGTTTATTTTTATGCTGCGTGATGGTGATGATTGTTTCTTTGATATGACCATTTCTTCTGTTTTCTTAATATTCAGATTGAGACATGTTTAATATACTATATCTTCTTTATGCATGCTTTGTTTAGTGCCATGCCTGTTACATATATCTTATGTGACTTATAGTGTATATTTTTTTTCTGGTTTTTGTTTTAAACACTTAATTGATTTTAGTTGTGTCCTATCTGTTTAATGATATATTATAAGGAAAGAGAGATCGCGGATGACAAAGAGAAAAAAATACCGGATAGTTTGGTGTCACGGCATGGAAAACAGTCAACAATAAAACTGATACGATGCACTGTAGATAGAATATTGTGGAAGGACAAGATCACCTACATCAATCGGTATGGCACATGATGATGATGACCTGTTTAATGGACTTTATTGTTGATTTTTTTGGTCTTAAAAGATGTCTTGTTTGCAAATTTGATATGTCTATTCGATTGTAAATAATTGATATTTTACACAACTAATCTTGCTCTGAGAAAATATAAAATAAATGTTACATTAGAGCCAATTCTGATATTTGGAAATGGATAATCATACATCAGTCAAGAGAATCTTGAACAGTTATTTCTTTAGGAGAACACAGAACATATATTAAAGTTAATGATGATGTTCTTAGAGAAATCTATTATTACTAACATCTTTATATTGCCCTTTCGAGCAGAGGACAGCACACAGGGCAGAAATACCAATCTTCATATTTAATGATCTTTGCATTAAGTGTCAGACTTTGCATACGACCATCATTGTAGTTCACCATACACCTGTTTTGGGTAAGCCTCTCGACCTTTGTAATTGAGCTAATGGTTGATGTTGTTGCCTCACATCAGGGTTCTTAGTCATTTTTTACTCCAGCCAATTTGTGTTTATTACTATCAAAAGGAAAATAATTTTTATCGTTACAAAATGAGAAGGAAACGTATGAAATGGTTTATGACAACTTGCCATTTTAGAGAAGAAGAATTAAAGGAACAAAAATGATTGAAAAGATATCAAGCACCAAACTTTGGAGACCTGAATTAATGCAGAGACATGATCACTATCACCAACGGGCTGCTACATTTTTGATCTGTTTTGTGCTTCTCTGACCACTTGATTCATCTCTTCTTTATTCTCTTCTTTACTGTTTTATTCATTCCTTATCTCTGACAAAATACTTTTTATGCCAGTTGTGTATTTAAGCTCATAAAATTATTGGATAACACTAATGTACATGAGTTTTGTGTTTACTCCATTAAACAGAGTGTCCACCAGGTACTTATGGTCCAAAATGTAATAAAACCTGCAGCCAGTACTGTAAACAGAATAAGAGTGATGAGAGGCAATGTGACAATGTTAACGGTTCCTGTTATAGTGGATGTCAGAGTGGATACCATGGAGATAATTGCACGCTACGTAAGTTTGTGTTTGTTCTGGGATATTTTTAGTCTTGTCTCCTGGTCTACTTTACATTGGCTGTTAATGTGTTTTTGCTTGATGAAGTTATTAATTTATTTAATGTTAGAGCCATAGTGGCTGCATGTTAACCATATGTATGTCATTAGATTATGATAAAATTGTAAATTTTGTTTGCCATAACAAAAAGAAACAACTTTATATCTTCTATCGTTTCTGTTCTCTGATGATTCCTTCTAAAGAATCACTGAACTGCCTGTCCCTTTTAATGCTACATGCCATCCACAATTGTGACAGAAGACAGTTTTATTTAACTGGCACTAGATTCTTCATCTACTCAGTCATTTTTATTTACCTGACATGAGAATCTCTGTCTATCCAATCAGTTTTATTTACCTGACATGAGAATCTCTGTCTATCCAATCAGTTTTATTTACCTGACATGAGAATCTCTGTCTATCCAATCAGTTTTATTTACCTGACATGAGAATCGCCGTCTACCCAGTCAATTTTATTTTGTCCTTTCCAGCAGAAGACATAGGGCAGAAATACCATTCTCCATATCTATTAATCTTTGCATTAAGTGTCAGACTTTGCATAAGACCATCCTTGTATTTCACCATACACCTGTTTTGGGTAAGCCTCTAGACCTTTGTAATTCAGCTGATGACTGCTGCTGCTGCCTAATTCCTCACTGTTCTTAGTCATGTTCTACTCCAGCCATTTTTTGTTTATTTCTATTAAAAGGAACATAATTTTTGTCTCAACAAAATGAAAATGAAGCATTTGAAATGATTCATGATAACTGGACATTTGAGAGAAGAAGAGTTAAAGGGACAAACAGATTGAAAGGATACTAGGCACCAAACTTTGGAGACCTGAAGTAATGCAGAGAGATGATCACTAACACCAGCAGGCTCCTACATCATTGTGGTCTATTTTGTGCTTCTCTAACTACTTGATTTATCTCTTCTTTATTTGTATTACTGTTTTAATCATTCCTTATCTCTGACAAAATACTTTTTATACCGATTGTGTATTTTTCTAGACCTGATTTTTTAGGTCGTTGCTTTGATCTAACCAGTATTACTTGTTCCATCAGTTAACATCTATCTCAAAGTTAGTCTATTAATGTTCTTCATCTGGATTCAAATATTCTAAAATTGTTGAATAAAGTTGTGGTTATTTAAGCTCATAAAATTATTTAATAACACTAATGCACATGAGTTTTGTGTTTTCTCCATTAAACAGAGTGTCCACCAGGTACTTATGGCCCAAAATGTAATAAAACCTGCAGCCAGTACTGTAAACAGAATAAGAGTGATGAGAGGCAATGTGACAATGTTAACGGTTCCTGTTATAATGGATGTCAGAGTGGATACGATGGAGATAATTGCACGCTAGGTAAGTTTGTGTTTGTTCTGGGATATTTTTAGTCTTGTCTCCTGATCTACTTTACATTGTGTTACATTAATGTGTTTTTGCTTGATGGAGTAATTAATTTATTTAATGTCAGAGCCATATCGGCTGCATGTTAACCCTCTGGAAGTCATTAGTTTATAAGAACATTGTAAATTTTATTTTGCTATAACAAAGAGAAACAGCTTTATATCCTCTATTGTTCCTGTTCTCTGATGATTCCTTCTAAAGAATCACTGAATGGTAGTCCCTTTTAATGCTACATGCCATCCACAATTGTGACAGAAGACTTTTTTATTTAACTGACATGAGAATTCTCATCTACCCAATCAGTTTTAATTGCCATTATAATCTTCGTCTACCCAGTCAGTTTTATTCACTTAATGAAATTGTTTCTTTCCCTCACAAGAAAATCTAAATTACCCAAATAGACGGCTTCTCGTATTTGTTGTTTAAGACAGAGACTCACTTTAATATAATAGATGTCAAGAATATAATATCCAACATTTGTCATCAAAAGTTACACATCACAGAAATTGGACAGGAAAGAAAAAAACAGTTGATTTCAACAGATGGAAACACTATTTTTAAAATTTGACTTCATTTTAAAAATCATCATAGAATATACTTTGAAATACGGTCAGAAAAATATAAAATAAAAAATGTCCTTAGTTAGAGAGAGACGAATTTATGATTAAACACCATACAAGACACACATAGAGAAAACAGTTGGACATATACTCAATACAGCTGGTACATACATGGAGAGTCAACATCAAGATAACTTTACAACAGCATCTCATGCTCATGGCTAATGTTTTCAGAAACATGAGAACTAGTGTAACATCGTGGCAGGCTCACTATGCAGGCAGTGGGTTGAGTCATTGCAGAAGTAAAAAAATATGTATAATCACCTTTGTCTTTGTCAATTAAGTGCTCTGTCACTCGCGAGTTCAGAGATATGAAAGAACGCACAGGCTGCTGGCTGTGTAGTCATCGAAGTCGGCCAACCACTGGATCAAGTGGATTTCATTAATGCCCTTCGAGATGTAGGGAAGGACGTAGAACTTTAACAGCCATGCGTCCACGTCACTCCTTCGGATGAAAGAGATGGGAGTAAATATGTGCATAGCTAGAAACAAGAGGCTTAATGGGCGTATAAGAAGACTTATCAACTAACACAGAACTGATGTCTGACGACTAACTGTGTTTCATATGTTCGAATTTGGAGTCAAAATTATGTCCTAACATCATCAAGCGCTACAAATTAAAAAAAAAATATCTCAATCAACATTTTCAAAAAGACGTGAACTTCAGGTCAATATGGTGGATAGGCGACAGGAACCATTAAAGGCTATGTCTGAAAAGTGTTCCTTGTTGTAGTTGCCTCATATTCCAAGTCCGGCTTGTTGCAGGAGCTACTGAATTAAGTGCTCTGTGCACACGGTGAGCTGTGCGTTTCATCTGTTTTGATCGTGTTTCGATATTCTGTTTACGATGAATGATGATATCGTATGATGGAGAATAGATGGCTGTGTTCACTTTCTGTGCAATTTCGTCTTATGTCTTTTGGCGTGTGCTGAGACTGCTATGATGGGGACTACAGCTACCTTTCTTTGTTCGGGAGATGAGATAGTAATTCGGATGATTCCACTGGCACGGGCGGTTGAGCACTTAAGGATTTTAATTCGTTTGCAGTGATACCGGGGCATTCCAAAACCATAACCATAAAGAAATGATAAAAACATTATGACATTGAATATGAATCAAGTCAAGCCGTCAAAGACTCACTTAATAGATCACAATGATGTGTCAACCTGCTGGTGATCACGTCTCTGAACAACTTTAGGTCTCCACAGTTTTGTGTCTGATATCTTCTGAATATTTTTCTCTCATTTCACTTCGTCTCAAATCTTCTGTTGCCATGATACATTTAAACTGTTTCCTTTCCATTATGTTGCCACAAAAATTATGTTCCTTATGATGTTAACTCTAAAAGAAAATGTCGAAGACATAGAAAATCAGTAAGAACACTATAAGGCGAGAGGCAACAACATCATTCATCAGCTACATTAGGGAGGTTGAGAAACTCACCCACAACAGATATTTGTTGTCAGATGTATTGCGGGTCTTAAAGTCGTGACTTAATAGTCATTATCATGTGCCATACAGGTTGGCTTCAGCGATCATGTCCTTCCACAATCTTTAATCAACCATGCATCGTATCAATTCTGTTGTTGACTATTTTCTATGCCATGACACCAAATTTTCTAGTATTTTCTCTCTTTGTCGTCGGCGATTTCTCTTTCCCTGTATTTTGCTAGTTGTAACCAAGTATTCCAACTTTCCTCTTCTCATGATGTGCTAAAAAATGTTGATTGTTTCTTTCTGATGTTGTTTAGGAGTTCCTTTTTTGTGTTGGCCTCTTTGAGAATTTACTCATTGGTCTTTTTAGCTGTCCAGGGAACTTTCAACATTCTTCTGAGAAATCCCATCTATGTGGCCTCTAATCGTCTTTTCATGTGTTTGTCTACTCTCCATGATTCGCTTCCTATAGGTCAGAAGTGGTTCTAAATATCTCTTTGAACTCCCTTTCTCACTTCTATTAAAATATATTTGTTGCAAACGATATTTTTTTCAGTTTCTGAAATGCTATTTTGGCCTGAACTATTTTGCTTTTTATTTCTGTGGTGCATCTTCCATCTGATGTTATTATTGTGCCCAAGTGTTTGAAGCGTTGCACTTGTTTCAGATTTATCCTGTTTATTTTTATGCTGCCCGCTGGCGATGATTGTTTCCATGATATAACCATTACTTTTGTTTTCTTGCTATTCAGACTGAGACATGTTTAATATACTATATCTTGTTTATGCATGTTTTGTTTAGTGCCATACCAGTTACATTTATTTTATATGATTTATAGTGTATATTATAATATTTGTTTCTATTTCTTGCTTTAAACACTTCATTGATTTTAGTTGTGTCCTATATGTTTAATGATATAATAAAAGAAAAGAGAAATCGCGGATGACAAAGAGAAAATACTGGTTAGACTGGTGTCATGCCATGGAAAACAGTTAACAACAGAACTGATACGATGCACTGTAGATAGAAGATTGTGGATTTACAAGATCACCTACGCCAACCGGTAAGGCACATGATGATGATCTGTTTAATGGATTTTATTGTTGATTTGTTTTTGGTCTTACAAGTTGTCTTATTTGCAAATTTGATATTTCTATTCGATGGTAAATATTTGATATTTAACACAGTCTTGCTCTGAAAAAGTATACAATAAATGTTACATTAGAGCCAGTTATGATATTTGGAAATGGATAATCATACATCAGTCAAGAGAATCTTGAACAGTTATTTCTTTAGGAGAACACAGAACATATATTAAAGATAATGATGATGTTCTTAGAGAAATCTATTATTACTAACATCTTTATATTGCCCTTTCAAGCAGAGGACAGCACACAGGGCAGATATACCAATCTTCATATTTATTGATCTTTGCATTAAGTGTCAGACTTTGCATAAGACCATCATTGAAGTTCACCATACACCTGTTTTGGGTACGCCTCTCGACCTTTGTAATTGAGCTAATGGCTGCTGTTGCTGCCTCACGTCAGGGTTCTTAGTAATTTTTAACTCCAGTCATTTTTTGTTTATTACTATCAAAAGGAAAATAATTTTTATCGTTACAAAATGAGAAGGAAACGTATGAAATGGTTTATGACAACTTGCCATTTTAGAGAAGAAGAATTAAAGGAACAAAAATGATTGAAAAGATATCAAGCACCAAACTTTGGAGACCTGAATTAAGGCAGAGACATGATCACTATCACCAGTGGGCTGCTACATTTTTTATCTGTTTTGTGCTTCGCTGACCACTTGATTTATCTCTTCTTTATTTGTATTACTGTTTTATTCATTCCTTATCTCTGACAAAATAATTTTATGCCAGTTGTGTATTCTTCTAGACCTGATTTTTTAGGTCATTGCTTTGATCTATCCAGTATTATTTTTTCCATCAGTTAACATCTATCTCAAAGTTAGTCTATTAATGTTCTTCATTTGGATTCAAATTTTCTAAAATTGTTGAATAAAGTTGTGGTTATTTAAGCTCATAAAATTATTTAATAACACTAATGTACATGAGTTTTGTGTTTTCTCCATTAAACAGAGTGTCCACCAGGTACTTATGGCCCAAAATGTAATAAAACCTGCAGCCAGTACTGTAAACAGAATAAGAGTGATGAGAGGCAATGTGACAATGTTAACGGTTCCTGTTATAATGGATGTCAGAGTGGATACCATGGAGATAATTGCACGCTACGTAAGTTTGTGTTTGTTCTGGGATATTTTTAGTCTTGTCTTCTGGTCTACTTTACATTGTGTTACATTAATGTGTTTTTGCTTGATGGAGTAATTAATTTATTTAATGTCAGAGCCATATTGGCTGCATGTTGACCCTCTGTAAATCATTAGATAATGAGAACATTGTAAATTTTATTTTGCTATAACAAAGAGAAACAGCTTTATATCCTCTATTGTCCCTGTTCTCTGATGATTCCTTCTAAAGAATCACTGAATTGCCTGTCCCTTTTATTGCTACATGCCATCCACAATTATGACAGAAAACAGTTTTATTTACTTGACATGAGAATTCTCATCTACCCAGTCAGTTTTAATTGTCATTATAATCTCCGTCTACCCAGTCAGTTTAATTTATGCATGCATTATGCAATTTGTGCATGCATTAACATTCATGCATGTGATGTGCACGTGCATGTATGTGTTCATATGTACGGGTATTGGTATATATTTATATATATATATATATATATATATATATGCATGTATGTGTGTGCTTGCTTGTATGCACATATATATATATATGTGGGTGTATATATGTGAATGTTGATATGTATAGTATGTGCACGTCTGCTTCTACACGCATCTGTGTGGGTGTGTGTATACATGTATTTATGGGCCGTTAGATACTTTCAGACATTGTCGGTGTCTTTGCAGTCGACGTAACCTAGACAACGTTCCCCCCCACTCGTGTATTTTTAGAACCCTTCACCCATGTCCAGAGGGTATAATTAGAGCCAGACCTGTGTGACTCGCCCTTTTCCCATTCTGAACAGGGTCCACGACACAGGGAAGTCAATTTGCTTTTCTTTAACATTTTTCGATTATTTTGTTTTGGATGTTTCATTAATAATTAGCTATGTAGGATTAGTTATATTTACTTACATATCTGTGTGTGTTGTTGTTTGTTTGTTCCTGCTGAAGACCTATTGAGCCGAAACGTCGTTTAAATCTGTGTCGTCTACTAACCACGTAAAGCTTTTACCATACCTTTTTTTATATTTTTTTTCAATTTTCCCTCAGTTTAATTTAGCTGACATGAAAATTTCTATCTACCCTGTCAGTTTTATTCACTTAATAAAATTGTTTCTTTCCCTCACAAGAAAATCTAAATTACCCAAATAGACAGCTTCTCGTATTTGTTGTTTAAGACAGAGATTCACTTTAATATAATAGATGTCAAGAATATAATATCCAACATTTGTCATCAAAAGTTACACATCACAGAAATTGGACAGGAAAGAAAAAACAGTTGATTTCAACAGATGAAAACACTATTAAAAAAATTTGACTTTATTTTAAAAATCAACATAGAAAATACTTTGAAATACGGTCAGGAAAATATAAAATAAAAATGTCCTTAGTTAGAGAGAGACGAATTTATGATTAAAAACCATGCAAGACATAGATAGAGAAAACAGTTGGACATATACTCAATACAGCTGGTACATACATGGAGAGTCAACATCAAGATAACTTTACAACAGCATCTCATGCTCATGGCTAATGTTTTCAGAAACATGAGAACTAGTGTAACATCGTGGCAGGCTCACTATGCAGGCAGTGGGTTGAGTCATTGCAGAAGTAAAAAAATATGTTTAATCACCTTTGTCTTTGTCAATTAAGTGCTCTGTCACTCGCGAGTTCAGAGATATGAAAGAATGCACAGGCTGCTGGCTGTGTAGTCATCGAAGTCGGCCAACCACTGGATCAAGTGGATTTCATTAATGCCCTTCGAGATGTAGGGAAGGACGCAGAACTTTAACAGCCATGCGTCCACGTCACTCCTTCGGATGAAAGAGAAGGGAGTAAATATGTCCATAGCTAGAAACAAGAGGCTTAATGGGCGTATAAAAAGAATTATCAACTAACACAGAACTGATGTCTGACGACTAACTGTGTTTCATATGTTCGGATTTGGAGTGAAAATTATGACCTAACATCACCAAAGGCTAAACGTTAAAAAAAAATATCTCAATCAACATTTTCAGAGAGACGTGAACTTCAGGTCAATATGGTGGATAGGCGACAGGAACCATTAAAGGCTATGTCTGAAAAGTGTTCCTTGTTGTAGTTGCCTCATATTCCAAGTCCGGCTTGTTGCAGGAGCTACTGAATTAAGTGCTCTGTGCACACTGTGAGCTGTGCGTTTCATCTGTTTTGATATTCTGTTTACGATGAATGATGATATCATATGATGGAGAATAGATGGTTGTGTTCACTTTCTGTGCAGTTTCGCCTTATGTCTTTTGGCGTGTGCTGACACAGCTATGATGGGGACTACAGCTACCTTTGTTTGGGAGATGAGATAGTGATTCGGATGATTCCACTGGCACGGCGGTTGAGCACTTATGGATTTTAATTCGTTTGCAGTGATACCGGGGCCTTCCAAAACCATAACCATAAAGAAATGATGATAACATTATGACATTGAATATGAATCAAGTCAAGCCGTCAAAGACTCACTTAATAGATCACAATAATGTGTCAACCTGCTGGTGATCACATCTCTGCACAACTTTAGGTCTCCAAAGTTGTGTGTCTGATATCTTCTGAATATTTTTCTCTCATTATCTCTTCTTCTCAAATCTTCTGTTGCCATGACACATTTAAACTGTTTCCTTTCCATTATGTTGCCACAAATATTATGTTCCTTATGATGTTAGTTCTAAAAGAAAATGGCGAAGACATAGAAAATCAGTAAGAACACTGAGGTGAGAGGCAACAACATCATTCATCAGCTACATTAGGGAGGTTGAGAAAATCTCACACAACAGATATTTGTTGTCAGATGTATTGCGGGTCTTAAAGTCTTGTATTAATAGTCCTTATCATGTGCCATACAGGTTGGCTTCAGCGATCATGTCCTTCCACAATCTTAAATCAACAGTGCATGGTATCAATTCTGTTGTTGACAATTTTCTATGCCATGCCACAAAATTTTCTAGTATTTTCTCTCTTTGTCGTCGTCGATTTCTTTTTCCCTGTATTTTGCTCGTTGTAACCAAGTATTCCAACTTTCCTCTTCTCATGATGTGCCCAGGAAATGTGGATTGTTTCTTTCTGATGTTTTTTAGGAGTTCCCTTTTTGTGTTGGCCTCTTTGAGAATTTACTCATTGGTCTTTTTAGCTGTTCATGGAACTTTCAAAATTCTTCTGAGAAATCCCATCTCTGTGGCCTCTATTCGTCTTTTCATGTGTTTGTCTACTCTCCATGATTCGCTTCCTATAGGTCAGAAGTGGTTCTAAATATCTCTTTGAACTCTCTTTTTCACTTCTATTGAAATATTTTTATTGCATAAGATATTTTTTTCAGTTTCTGAAATGCTATTTTGGCCTGAACTATTCTGCTTTTTATTTCTGTGGTGCATCTTCCATCTGATGTTATTATTGTGCCCAAGTGTTTGAAGCGTTGCACTTGTTTCAGATTTGTCCTGTTTATTTTTATGCTGCCTGCTGGCGATGATTGTTTCCATGATATAACCATTACTTTTGTTTTCTTGCTATTCAGACTGAGACATGTTTAAAATACTATATCTTGTTTATGCATGTTTTGTTTAGTGCCATACCAGTTACATTTATTTTATATGATTTATAGTGTATTTTATAATATTTGTTTCTATTTCTTGCTTTAAACACTTCATTGATTTTAGTTGTGTCCTTATGTTTAATGATATAATACAAGAAAAGAGAAATTGCGAATGACAAAGAGAGAAAATACTGGATAGACTGGTGTCATGGCATGGAAAACAGTTAACAACAGAACTGATACGATGCACTGTTGATAGAAGATTGTGGATGTACAAGGTCACCTACGCCAACCGGTAAGGCACATGATGATGATCTGTTTAATGGATTTTATTGTTGATTTGTTTTTGGTCTTAAAAGATGTCTTATTTGCAAATTTGATATTTCTATTCAATGGTAAATATTTGATATTTTACACAACTAATCTTGCTCTGAGAAAGTATAAAATAAATGTTACATTAGAGCCAATTCTGATATTTGGAAATGGATAATCATACATCAGTCAAGAAAATCTTGGACAGTTATTTCTTTAGGAGAACACAAAACATCTATTAAAGCTAATGATGATGTTTTTTTGGAGAAATCAGGGAGAAAAATAAAGTTTATTGCTAACATCTTTATTTTGTCCTTTCCAGCAGAAGACATAGGGCAGAAATACCATTCTCCATATCTATTAATCTTTGCATTAAGTGTCAGACTTTGCATAAGACCATCCTTGTATTTCACCATACACCTGTTTTGGATAAGCCTCTCGACCTTTGTAATTCAGCTGCTGACTGCTGCTGCTGCCTAACTCCTCACTGTTCTTAGTCATGTTTTACTCCAGTCATTTTTTGTTTATTTCTATTAAAAGGAACATAATTTTTGTCTCAACAAAATGAAAATGAAGCATTTGAAATGATTCATGAAAACTGGGGATTTGAGAGAAGAAGAGTTAAAGGGACAAACAGATTGAAAAGATACTAGGCAACAAACTTTGGAGACCTGAATTAATGCAGAGAGATGATCACTAACACCAGCAGGCTCCTACATCATTGTGATCTGTTTTGTGCTTCTCTAACTACTTGATTTATCTCTTCTTTATTTGTATTACTGTTTTATTCATTCCTTATCTCTGACAAAATACTTTTTATGCCAGTTGTGTATTCTTCTAGACCTGATTTTTTAGGTCTTTGCTTTGATCTATCCAGTATTACTTGTTCCATCAGTTAACATCTATCTCAAAGTTAGTCTATTAATGTTCTTCATCTGGATTCAAATATTCTAAAATTGTTGAATAAAGTTGTGGTTATTTAAGCTCATAAAATTATTTAATAACACTAATGTACATGAGTTTTGTGTTTTCTCCATTAAACAGAGTGTCCACCAGGTACTTATGGTCCAAAATGTAATAAAACCTGCAGCCAGTACTGTAAACAGAATAAGAGTGATGAGAGGCAATGTGACAATGTTAACGGTTCCTGTTATAGTGGATGTCAGAGTGGATACGATGGAGATAATTGCACGCTACGTAAGTTTGTGTTTGTTCTGGGATATTTTTAGTCTTGTCTCCTGGTCTACTTTACATTGTGTTACATTAATGTGTTTTTGCTTGATGGAGTAATTAATTTATTTAATGTCAGAGCCATATTGGCTGCATGTTGACCCTCTGTAAATCATTAGATAATGAGAACATTGTAAATTTTATTTTGCTATAACAAAGAGAAACAGCTTTATATCCTCTATTGTCCCTGTTCTCTGATGATTCCTTCTAAAGAATCACTGAATGGTAGTCCCTTTTAATGCTACATGCCATCCACAATTGTGACAGAAGACTGTTTTATTTACCTGACATGAGAATTCTCATCTACCCAGTCAGTTTTAATTGCCATTATAATCTTCGTCTACCCAGTCAGTTTAATTTAGCTGACATGAAAATCTGTCTACCCAGTCAGTTTTTTTTTTTCACTTAATGAAATTGGTTATTTCCCTCACAAGAATTCTTGTATTTGTTGTTTAAGACAGAGACTCACTTTAATATAAAAGATGTCAAGAATATAATATCCAACATTTGTCATCAAAAAGTTACACATCACAGAAATTGGACAGGAAAGAAAGAACAGTTGATTTCAACAGATGAAAACACTATTTAAAAAATTTGACATTATTTTAAAAATCAACATAGAATATACTTTGAAATACGGTCAGGAAAATATAAATTAAAAAATGTCCTTAGTTAGAGAGAGACGAATTTATGATTAAACACCATACAAGACACACATAGAGAAAACAGTTGGACATATACTCAATACAGCTGGTGCACACATGGAGAGTTAACATCAAGATAACAACATTATATCATGCTCATGGCTAATGTTTTCAGAAACATGAGAACTAGTGTAACATCGTGGCAGGCTCACTATGCAGGCAGTGGGTTGAGTCATTGCAGAAGTAAAAAAATATGTTTAATCACCTTTGTCTTTGTCAATTAAGTGCTCTGTCACTCGCGAGTTCAGAGATATGAAAGAATGCACAGGCTGCTGGCTGTGTAGTCATCGAAGTCGGCCAACCACTGGATCAAGTGGATTTCATTAATGCCCTTCGAGATGTAGGGAAGGACGCAGAACTTTAACAGCCATGCGTCCACGTCACTCCTTCGGATGAAAGAGAAGGGAGTAAATATGTCCATAGCTAGAAACAAGAGGCTTAATGGGCGTATAAAAAGAATTATCAACTAACACAGAACTGATGTCTGACGACTAACTGTGTTTCATATGTTCGGATTTGGAGTGAAAATTATGACCTAACATCACCAAAGGCTAAACGTTAAAAAAAAATATCTCAATCAACATTTTCAGAGAGACGTGAACTTCAGGTCAATATGGTGGATAGGCGACAGGAACCATTAAAGGCTATGTCTGAAAAGTGTTCCTTGTTGTAGTTGCCTCATATTCCAAGTCCGGCTTGTTGCAGGAGCTACTGAATTAAGTGCTCTGTGCACACTGTGAGCTGTGCGTTTCATCTGTTTTGATATTCTGTTTACGATGAATGATGATATCATATGATGGAGAATAGATGGTTGTGTTCACTTTCTGTGCAGTTTCGCCTTATGTCTTTTGGCGTGTGCTGACACAGCTATGATGGGGACTACAGCTACCTTTGTTTGGGAGATGAGATAGTGATTCGGATGATTCCACTGGCACGGCGGTTGAGCACTTATGGATTTTAATTCGTTTGCAGTGATACCGGGGCCTTCCAAAACCATAACCATAAAGAAATGATGATAACATTATGACATTGAATATGAATCAAGTCAAGCCGTCAAAGACTCACTTAATAGATCACAATAATGTGTCAACCTGCTGGTGATCACATCTCTGCACAACTTTAGGTCTCCAAAGTTGTGTGTCTGATATCTTCTGAATATTTTTCTCTCATTATCTCTTCTTCTCAAATCTTCTGTTGCCATGACACATTTAAACTGTTTCCTTTCCATTATGTTGCCACAAATATTATGTTCCTTATGATGTTAGTTCTAAAAGAAAATGGCGAAGACATAGAAAATCAGTAAGAACACTGAGGTGAGAGGCAACAACATCATTCATCAGCTACATTAGGGAGGTTGAGAAAATCTCACACAACAGATATTTGTTGTCAGATGTATTGCGGGTCTTAAAGTCTTGTATTAATAGTCCTTATCATGTGCCATACAGGTTGGCTTCAGCGATCATGTCCTTCCACAATCTTAAATCAACAGTGCATGGTATCAATTCTGTTGTTGACAATTTTCTATGCCATGCCACAAAATTTTCTAGTATTTTCTCTCTTTGTCGTCGTCGATTTCTTTTTCCCTGTATTTTGCTCGTTGTAACCAAGTATTCCAACTTTCCTCTTCTCATGATGTGCCCAGGAAATGTGGATTGTTTCTTTCTGATGTTTTTTAGGAGTTCCCTTTTTGTGTTGGCCTCTTTGAGAATTTACTCATTGGTCTTTTTAGCTGTTCATGGAACTTTCAAAATTCTTCTGAGAAATCCCATCTCTGTGGCCTCTATTCGTCTTTTCATGTGTTTGTCTACTCTCCATGATTCGCTTCCTATAGGTCAGAAGTGGTTCTAAATATCTCTTTGAACTCTCTTTTTCACTTCTATTGAAATATTTTTATTGCATAAGATATTTTTTTCAGTTTCTGAAATGCTATTTTGGCCTGAACTATTCTGCTTTTTATTTCTGTGGTGCATCTTCCATCTGATGTTATTATTGTGCCCAAGTGTTTGAAGCGTTGCACTTGTTTCAGATTTGTCCTGTTTATTTTTATGCTGCCTGCTGGCGATGATTGTTTCCATGATATAACCATTACTTTTGTTTTCTTGCTATTCAGACTGAGACATGTTTAAAATACTATATCTTGTTTATGCATGTTTTGTTTAGTGCCATACCAGTTACATTTATTTTATATGATTTATAGTGTATTTTATAATATTTGTTTCTATTTCTTGCTTTAAACACTTCATTGATTTTAGTTGTGTCCTTATGTTTAATGATATAATACAAGAAAAGAGAAATTGCGAATGACAAAGAGAGAAAATACTGGATAGACTGGTGTCATGGCATGGAAAACAGTTAACAACAGAACTGATACGATGCACTGTTGATAGAAGATTGTGGATGTACAAGGTCACCTACGCCAACCGGTAAGGCACATGATGATGATCTGTTTAATGGATTTTATTGTTGATTTGTTTTTGGTCTTAAAAGATGTCTTATTTGCAAATTTGATATTTCTATTCAATGGTAAATATTTGATATTTTACACAACTAATCTTGCTCTGAGAAAGTATAAAATAAATGTTACATTAGAGCCAATTCTGATATTTGGAAATGGATAATCATACATCAGTCAAGAAAATCTTGGACAGTTATTTCTTTAGGAGAACACAAAACATCTATTAAAGCTAATGATGATTTTTTTTGGAGAAATCAGGGAGAAAAATAAAGTTTATTGCTAACATCTTTATTTTGTCCTTTCCAGCAGAAGACATAGGGCAGAAATACCATTCTCCATATCTATTAATCTTTGCATTAAGTGTCAGACTTTGCATAAGACCATCCTTGTATTTCACCATACACCTGTTTTGGATAAGCCTCTCGACCTTTGTAATTCAGCTGCTGACTGCTGCTGCTGCCTAACTCCTCACTGTTCTTAGTCATGTTTTACTCCAGTCATTTTTTGTTTATTTCTATTAAAAGGAACATAATTTTTGTCTCAACAAAATGAAAATGAAGCATTTGAAATGATTCATGAAAACTGGGGATTTGAGAGAAGAAGAGTTAAAGGGACAAACAGATTGAAAAGATACTAGGCAACAAACTTTGGAGACCTGAATTAATGCAGAGAGATGATCACTAACACCAGCAGGCTCCTACATCATTGTGATCTGTTTTGTGCTTCTCTAACTACTTGATTTATCTCTTCTTTATTTGTATTACTGTTTTATTCATTCCTTATCTCTGACAAAATACTTTTTATGCCAGTTGTGTATTCTTCTAGACCTGATTTTTTAGGTCTTTGCTTTGATCTATCCAGTATTACTTGTTCCATCAGTTAACATCTATCTCAAAGTTAGTCTATTAATGTTCTTCATCTGGATTCAAATATTCTAAAATTGTTGAATAAAGTTGTGGTTATTTAAGCTCATAAAATTATTTAATAACACTAATGTACATGAGTTTTGTGTTTTCTCCATTAAACAGAGTGTCCACCAGGTACTTATGGTCCAAAATGTAATAAAACCTGCAGCCAGTACTGTAAACAGAATAAGAGTGATGAGAGGCAATGTGACAATGTTAACGGTTCCTGTTATAGTGGATGTCAGAGTGGATACGATGGAGATAATTGCACGCTACGTAAGTTTGTGTTTGTTCTGGGATATTTTTAGTCTTGTCTCCTGGTCTACTTTACATTGTGTTACATTAATGTGTTTTTGCTTGATGGAGTAATTAATTTATTTAATGTCAGAGCCATATTGGCTGCATGTTGACCCTCTGTAAATCATTAGATAATGAGAACATTGTAAATTTTATTTTGCTATAACAAAGAGAAACAGCTTTATATCCTCTATTGTCCCTGTTCTCTGATGATTCCTTCTAAAGAATCACTGAATGGTAGTCCCTTTTAATGCTACATGCCATCCACAATTGTGACAGAAGACTGTTTTATTTACCTGACATGAGAATTCTCATCTACCCAGTCAGTTTTAATTGCCATTATAATCTTCGTCTACCCAGTCAGTTTAATTTAGCTGACATGAAAATCTGTCTACCCAGTCAGTTTTTTTTTTTCACTTAATGAAATTGGTTATTTCCCTCACAAGAATTCTTGTATTTGTTGTTTAAGACAGAGACTCACTTTAATATAAAAGATGTCAAGAATATAATATCCAACATTTGTCATCAAAAGTTACACATCACAGAAATTGGACAGGAAAGAAAGAACAGTTGATTTCAACAGATGAAAACACTATTTAAAAAATTTGACATTATTTTAAAAATCAACATAGAATATACTTTGAAATACGGTCAGGAAAATATAAATTAAAAAATGTCCTTAGTTAGAGAGAGACGAATTTATGATTAAACACCATACAAGACACACATAGAGAAAACAGTTGGACATATACTCAATACAGCTGGTGCACACATGGAGAGTTAACATCAAGATAACAACATTATATCATGCTCATGGCTAATGTTTTCAGAAACTTGAGAACTAGTGTAACATCGAGGCAGGCTCACTATGCAGGCAGTGGGTTGAGTCATTGCAGAAGTAAAAAAATATGTATGTATAATCACCTTTGTCTAGGTCCCTGGACACTCGGGAGTTCAGAGAATTGAAAGAATGCACAGGCTGCTGGCTGTCCTGTCATGGAAATCGGCAATCCACTCGATCAAGTGGATATCATTAATGCCCTTCGAGATGTGGTGCCATAGAGGTTGACATAGGCGATCATGTCCTTCCACAATCTTAAATCAACCGTGCATCGTGTCAATTTTGTTGTTGACTATTTTCCATGTCATGACACCAAGTTATCTAGTATTTTCTCTCTTTGTCGTCGGCGATTTCTCTTTCCCTGTATTTTGCTCATTGTAACCAAGTATTCCAACTTTCCTCTTTTCATGATGTGCCCAAGAAATGTGGATTGTTTCTTTCTGATGTATTTTAGGAGTTCCCTTTTTGTGTTGGCCTCTTTGAGAATTTACTCATTGGTCTTTTTAGCTGTCCAGGGAACTTTCAAAATTCTTCTGAGAAATCCCATCTCTGTGGCCTCTAATCATCTTTTCCTTTGTTTGTCCACTCTGCATGATTCACTTCCATAGGTCAGAAATGGTTCTATATAGCACTTTGAACTCTCTTTCTCACCTCTATTGGCATATTTTTGTTGTATAATATATTTTTCATTTCATACTTTTTTTTACAAATTGTATATGTTTCATGTTGTATGTACTATATCTACTTTGTTATGCTTTGTTTAGTGCCGTAACTGTTACATATATTCTATATTGTTTGTGACTTTTAATGTATTTTTGTTTCTAGTTTTTTGCTTTAATACCTTCATTGTTTTTTTCTGTGCCATATATATTTTATGGATTTTTTAAGAATTGTGTTTGTCTTTAAAACTGTCTTATCTGCTTAATTTACCACATCTATTTGATGATAATTTAGTGATGTTTAATTTAAACCATCTTCATCTTAGAAAGTATAAAATCACTGTTGTATTAGAGCTTGTTCTGGTATTTGGAAATAATCATACACCAGCCAAGAAAATCTCGGACAACCATTTCTTCAGTACTAGGAAACTCTTTATACAGAGCTGCGCATCAGAAGGCAATCTGATTTGAACCCACACCCCCCCCCCCGCGTCGAGCAAGAGTTTTTGCCCTTTAGCTTCGTGACACTCTGAAGGAGGTAGGCCTGCCTGGGTCATGGCTCCCAGGCGTCGACCTCCTGCTGCATTGGCTCTAAGTCTTACACTATTTGTTCGGCACACAAACAACTACACTCACTCTAGCAACATGTCTGTTCGAATACTGTCTTTACTTACCTATCTCGGCTTTAACCAACACATTGCAGTTCTCTTCAGTCATATAAAGTGGCTACTACTTGCAATCTTCCTTTATAGGCTCACGAACAAGTTGGAGTGGAAATAGCTGATAAGGATAGGTCGGGCTGGGAACTTCTTGCAAGCACCCGGTGTAGCACACCTACGGTCGATGATGTAGTTTGTTACCTCTTATTGACGTGAATCGTCCAAGATTAAATTATCGCTACACTGTTAAATCACGTGGGAGTCCGGAGTGGTCACGGTGTAAATTGTCGCCTAGCCGTCTGACCATCATATTATTGGGAAAGTCATTCGTTATTGGGAACTTCATTAGTTATTGGGAATTTCATTGGTTATTGGGAACTTCATTCTGACTTAGCCATTGCTTCAGGAGAATACTGTGAACAGTTGATAAAACTGATGGGAATTCAATGAGAGATGCCAGTTAAAAAAAGATAATTTATTAGTTAGTTAGTCGTTGGATTATCCTTATCGCTCATTGGATGATCCATAAGCACTCAGATCTCCTCTCCAGTAATACCCTCAGTATGAAACGAGAAACTAATTCACAAGTCCACACCTTATTTCCTCGTATCTCTTCTGTTTTTACTGAATCTAGTCAAAATCTCTCCTGATTTGATGAAAATCAGGGAGCAGCGCCATGGCTGCAACTTTGCAAACAAAACTTCATCATTGCCCTTCATTTTGAGCGTACGGTTTTGTTTAGGGATATACGAATGCCCATCATGATGACATATCCCTTAGGAGGGGTCACATAGAGTGGGATGAAAGGAGCGATCCCATATTGTGGGTGAAAGGAAGGGTCAAATAGAGTAGGATGAAAAGAGGGGTCACATAGGGTGGGAAGAAAGGATGGGTCCGATAGAGTGGGATGAAACAAAGAAAAAGAGGGAAAGAGAGAGAACAAAGGAGTGGCAAGGGGAACGAAATGCAGGTGAGGTAATAAAGATAATGCTGGGAGGAATAAAGATAAGGCCGAGGAAAGATGGGAGAGGAAACCAGTGAAACGAGTTTAAACTCTTAGATAGAGAATGCCAAAACGGGCTATGAGTTTGTTCTACAACGTGAATCGACTGTGGGTATCAGAGAGAGAGACGAAGCGGGTAACCCTGAAGTCATCTAAAATATGATGGCTTGGAGATCTGAAATGTAAGGAGAAAAGAATGCTGGAATCATGTTTGCTGTTATAGAAGTGTTTATGGGCCCTATGCCTTAAGCGTTGGCCTATTGGCAAATTATATAATTATACCAATGATATCTTTATATAGCTTTGACAGATGATTGCATTATATGACATTAAAAGGATAATTAAAAGGATTATAATCTCCAGGCCATCACACCTCTGATGACTTCCAGGTCACCGGCACCATCTCTTGTTCCTATGAACCCCACAGTCGGTTCACTGTGGAGAACTGACTCATAACTTGTTTTGTCACTCTATAGCTGAGAGGTTTAAATTATTTTCACTCGTTTCTTTAATCATTTGTCTCCTGTCCTATTCTTTCCTTTGCTCTATCTTTATTCCTTCCAGCGTTATCTTTAGTACCTTTCCTGCACTTTTTTCCTCCTTGCCACCTCTGTATTTCCCTCTTTTTCTCTCTTTCATTAAACACTATGGGACCCCTTCTTTCATCCCACCCTATGGGACCCCTCTTTTCATCCCACCCTATGAGACCTCTCCTTTCATCCTTTCTCACTAGACCCCCTTTCTAATGTTTCACTATTTGGCTCCTTTTGTTCCATTTAAATCCTACCCGTCTTACTGTCTTTTAAGAATATGACCAACAACTATGCAAGTCCTGACCACCGTTCCACTTAGACCTGTCTTACTACTTGACTTTCGTGTTTCGATTTCTGTGTTTATTTGAGATTTTTTTTTTTAACCTGAGGAAGACTCACCCAAACGCCATTGTTTGTCTAGTCTTTCGATTAGTTTAGTAGCTTTATATCATTTAGTGTTTATTTTACATTGTTTTCTGCAGCTCAACCTGTAGCCTCAAATCGTATTTAATATTTTGTCTGTGCTTATATCATTTATTAAATGTTAGACTTTGTGCAAGACCCTGATAGTGCCTTGCCAATGGGTTAAGGCAAAGAGACATGCAAATGAATGCATAAAAATGCAAAGCTGCAGTAAAGCTGAATATGAGGAAAAATTAAAAAATACAAAAAAATGGTATGTTAGAAGCTTTTCGTGATAAGTGGACGACGCAGACTAAACGACGTTCGGCCCAATAGGCCTTCAGCAGGAACAAACAAGAAAAACACACACACAAAACTAAAAACGAAACATTCAAAACAAAAATATTCGAAATATGTTAAAGAAAATAGAATTGTCTATCCTGTGTGTATGAAAAGGAAATGGTAACAAAAGTGTGGCTGTCGTGAATGTGAAGAAATGTGCGCAAATGCACACCGAACCAGAGGAGTTCACACAGGGGTCAGTGTGCAAACACAAAGGAGAAAGAATAGGACAGTAGACTAACAGGTGCTCAAAAGGCGGTAAGAGTGAGATGTCTGAGAGTGGGGTACAATAAAAACAAATGAGGGCCCAGGAGCACAGAAAAAAAAGTAAAGAGGAGAACACTGAAGTGTCTCATAAGGGACTAGAGGAGAAGAACTATAAATAGCATGGCATAGTAGATATATTTGCCAAGCATGCCTGTTTAGGGTGATCTTCTTGACCGTTATGATTGACCTGATAGCTGCTGTTGTCTCTCACCTTAGTATTGTTCATGTTTCACTAGGCAGGCTTTCTTTTTATTTATTACTAACATCATAAGGAACATAATGTGGGTGGTCTTGTAATGAAAAGGAAACAGCTCAAATGTACCATGATGGCAGGAAATTTGAGAGAAGAGATACGTGAATAAAAAAATCTGAAAGAGATACCGGGCACCGGGCATCAAACTACAAAACAGTGAAGACTTAAAGCTGTGTAGAGACACATGATCACTAACATCAGCAAGCATGGTACATTATTGTAATCAGTATATGTGATTGCTTGATTTGTCTCGTTTATGATTGTAATGTTGATCGTTTCTTTTTCTCTTACAGAATATTATTGAGGCTCATTGTATACTCCTCAAGTTTATTTGTTTCTGTCTAAACCATGATTTGTTCAATCATACGAATCTATCTATCTATTGTCCTTTCGAGCCGAAGACGATACATAGGGCAGAAACTCTAGCCTCTTGTGTCTGACGATCTTTCAACTGTCAAAACTTGCACAAGACCTGCATTTTGTCTCACCACACGGCTCTGTTCTGGGCGAGATGTTCAATCTCTGAGAGGGAGCTGATGCCTGCTGTTTGCTGCCTCTTGTTTTAATGTTCTTTTTAGTGTGTCTCTTTTTCTGACACCCTCTAGTTACGATTTCAGGGTCTGTCTTGAGTATATTTAGTGGTCCTTTCTAATTACATGACCAACATATGACCACTTTCTTCTCTTGGTTATAGTTGATATATTTGGATGCTTTGCCAGACCTCAGATTTCTGTTCTAGTCTTGAACTCATTTCATTGTATACAAAGTATTTTCCTCAGGCATTTGTTTTCCGATGCATCCAATTTATTTTCTATTTCTTTAGTTGTTTTAACAGACTTCTCGACTCGAAAACAGTTATACTATTGCTATCATTGAATGTCCATCTCAAAGTTTTTATTTTAACTTTGTTCATCTGGATTCAAAGTTTATCAAATTGTTGAACGAGGAGATGGTTATAAAGTGCATAGAATTATAGGATAGCAATCGCATATACGAGTTTCATCTTTTCTTCATTAAACAGCATGTTCACCAGGAACTTATGCTCTAGGATGTAGCAAGAGATACAGCCAATTCTGTGTCAAAAATGGGAGTAGCGAGAGCTCATGTGACCATGTTAGTAGAGTTTGACAAGACAGCGATAAGAGTTTTAAGAAAGAAGCTGGTGTAAACAGAATCAAATGTAATTAAAAATGAGGTCATGGTTAAAGAACCAACTTAGAATATATGACGCATGTTCAAATGACACCCACTGAAGCTGCACCAAGTGGACATGTGTAGAAGACATGATGATGTCACATCTGATATAATAAACACACACCAATGTGCACTTTCCACGTAGTGTTCACTTTCCACGTGAATACCATGTGTATGTGTTCACTTTCCACATAGTATTCACTCGGTTTTCTGCAGACCGTTGTAAAGATGGCTTAATATTCCATTCAAGGTCAATCAGTGAGCGGTGATTCAGTTCATATCAGAAGATTGGTGTCGACCAGTCAACGTTCATCCCGATTGCGTTACATATGGAGAAAATATTTTTTAAAATGACTTCTCCAGTTAGAGTTAGAATTTTTTGTGATTGCACACCATACCAGGCATACATACAGCGAGCAGTTAGGGACATAGCTTGAGACAGCTAGAACATATCTGGAGAGTTAACATAGTGATTACTTTAGAACATCACATTACCACGGCTGGATTTTTGTAGGAAGCATGATAACTAATATTATGTATCTTCTTTGAGCTACCAATTGTAAGCGAAGAAAATGATCATGTGTCATTCCTTCTTTCACTTTATTGTATCTGTCATCAAACAAACTGACTATTTGGTTATTTGGTTATGGAAGGCCCGGTATCATTGCAAACATATATATATATATATATATATATATATATATATATATATATATATATATATATATATATATATGATATATATCATAGATATACATTGTAGATATATACCATATATAATATTGACCAAGAATGTGAAACAAAGAAATAGATCAGAAGCAGGATAGCAAAAGCAGCAACACATTTTATAAACTTGGACAAAATATGGAAATAAAAATTACTGCGCAAGAAGACCGATTTTAGAATAATCAACTTAAACATATTATCAATACTTACCCATGCATGTGAAAGCTGGAAAACTTCAAAATGGATTAAGAAAAAAACTAAATGCTTTCGAAGACAAATGCCCAAGTAATTTTGTGAAATGAATTCAAAACTAATATAGAGTTTAGAGAAATGGTCATGCAACCAAATATCTCATCTACAATTAAGGAAAGAAGATGGATATATGTCAGACATGTGCTGAGAATAGACAACAAGAGAATTCCAAACAGACTCTTCTATGGGAAACATCAGGATACAGACAAAGAGGAAGACCTAATAAGAGAAGCAATGTTGGCAGGCATAAACTCATTAGATAAGATCGAAAATCTCACTCAGAATAGAGATGGGTGGCAAAAAACACCACCAACCCTATGCAACCTCCAGCGGTGGGGAAAGGATCAAGAATCAAGAAAGTGAGGCATTGCTCGTTCATCATCATCGAGTGCCATCTCTGCAACAAAGGTTGGCTACCATGGAGTGCCATTCTGCTCTGTCTCTTGCTTTGATGGTGCAGGCTATCTTAGGCTGGTTTGTCCATCTTTTGCTCATTAATCATCACATAAACACAAATCCTGTTCTCTACTGGTTAAAAAAAAAAACCTTTTCTCTTACATGGCATCAACTATAACTGTACTAAACAAACTTGTAGACTAGGCATCCAATGAAATTGTATTCTTGTTATCTCAATTCTATCCAATCAGCTTGTAGACCTGGGACCTATGGTCATAGATGTGACAATAAATGTAGTGAGTTCTGTGCTAAGAATGTGAGTGTTGAGAGGTCATGTGACAAATTTAAAGGTGCCTGCCTCTCTGGATGTTCAAGTGGGTACCAAGGACAAGATTGCAGCACAGGTAAGAACTAGCTTATTTATTTAGGTTTACAATTGCTGTTCTTGTTGATCATTTTTATTAGGTCTTACTAATATCTGTTTTCTCTCCTTTACTTGTTTTCATATTTTCTCCTTTCTATTAATGTTGTCTTTTAAAGTGTGTTGCCAGTTTTATATTTGCTATGCTTAAGTGGCTTAATGCATTCTACTTCATGTGTCTGTGTTGTTGTCAGTGTCACTTATTTATATCTGCTGTGTTTCATATATCTTATGTACTTTATTGTTTTTATACCTTTCATTACAATGTCTCATGTTTATATTTCCTTTATGTTTAAGCCAATGTTCCCTTCATGTCGAGATTTTTCAGGAATAAGATTCTAGTGACCATATTTGTTCATGTCTATCCTTAACATTAAAAAAAATAAAATGTGTTCAGCATCACATCCAGTCTGACTTTACTTCCAAGAAATATCCCTAGTGCCCAACTTGTAGAAGCTGGATGAACTCCGTAACATTGTCAGTCGTAAGAAAATCTGGCACTAATTAAATTTTAATCTGCATTCTACTGATGAGAAAGCGAACACACTAACTACTCTGATCAGCGAGACTCCATCTGTTATGTGCCACATAAGTCATATTTTTAATAGATCTTAATGGTCAATAAGTTAATCTCTTTGCTGAGCCATATGTATACGTACTTATGTATATATGTATACGTACTTATGTATACTGAGCCATATGTATATATGTATATGTACTTATGTATACTGAGCCATATGTATACATACTGTACAGCGTAGAACAAAATGGCTACTGAATTCAAGGAGTGTACAACCCAGAAACAGTGTGCTGTTCTATTTTAAGGGGGAAAGGGGGGGGGGGGGGCTAAGAAAATAAAAGACAGTCTGTAAATGACAAAGAAATGAGTCATATTTCTGCTGACATTTGTTTATTTCGTAGAGCGGTGCATTGACAGGTAGAAAAATGTTCTCAAGGACTCACCATATTCTTTGATTAAGTTTAACACTGATGTCTTGTTCAGAAGCGTCTGTGCTGCGGGTGCAGGTGATATTTAGAGGTGAAATGCGAGTAAAGATAGTGGGTATGGCAACTGCAGTAAGCTATTCGCATGCTTTAGCCTTCAACTTAATGCATAACCGAATTAATTTCTGGAAAGTGTGCTCATGTTGGGAGAAAGCAGACCAAAGAATTCAATGCCTCAGCAACTGGATCACTGATAAAATGATGGGATGAGTGCATCAATGTTGGTGAAAACTATGTCGAGAAATAGAGGGATACTGTACGTGTACAAATGTTTAAAAGTTGATAAGTTCTTGTAACATTTAGTTTTTCTTCTAATGAGGATGATTGACATACGACTGATATGTAATTTGTACTGAGAGCAAACAGTAATAATAAAATATAACAAGGAGAACTCTACACCCTTGATATAAAAAGAGGAGTAAGACAAGGATGCATCCTATCACCAAGCTTATTCAATTTATACACTGAGCAAATCTTTAAAAACATCACTAAGATGTCAGGCCTAAATATTGGTGGGAAGATAATCAATAACCTAAGATATGCTGATGATACTGTTCTACTTGAAGAAAATCCTAAAGATCTACAACAATTGCTTAATGTAATAGACAAGCCAAGCAAAAAATATGGACTAGATATGAATATAGTATGAATATATATATATTCCTGTGTGTTACTGGGGCCTCATTATGAGGGAAGTAAAGAATAGTGACACTGTGACCTTCCAGGCATGTCGTAAGAGGCGACTAAGGAGGTTGATCGATGGCTTGACAAGCTGTCATTGTAAAAAGTATTGTTATGGAAACAGCGCCATATATTTTAGAAGCAGTGATCCCTGCAATATGTGCCACTTTGGCACGCAAGGTTTCTGTTTCTGAGATTGTGGTTCTGCCCTATGTGCCGTCTACGGCTCGAAAGGACAATAGATAGATAGATAGATATGAATATCAAAAAGACTAAAACTATGATCATAAACAAAGAAAATTCTCAAGACCTACAATTAAATATCAAATTTGAAGGAATACATCTAGAGATAGTTCAGAACTACAACAGAGACAGTTCAGAACTACAACTACCTGGGACATACTATAACCAGTGATGGAAAATGTACAACTGAAATAAATAAAAGAATATGTATGGCAAAAAATAATTTCAATGCCATGAAAAATATACTACCATCAACACAAATAACACCAGGGCTAAAACTAAGAATAGCAAAATGTTACATCTTCTCAATATTCCTGTATGGTGCAGAAACATGGACATTAGACCAGAAAACAGAACAGAAAATTGAAGCCTTTGAAATGTGGATTTATAGAAGAATAGGTAGAATTGGATGGAAAGAAAAGATAACAAACAAGGAAGTCTTAAAACAACTAAAATGAAAAGAGAACTACTAAACACAATTAAAGCAAGAGAAATGAAATTTTTGGGTCATGTTAAAAGACACAACAGCCTACTAAAAGTAATATAGGAAGAGAAAATACAAGGTAAGAGGCAGAGGCAGACCAAGACTAACATGGACGAGTAACATCAAAAGATGGACAAGTCAGCCTATGACAATCTGCACCATCAAAGCAAGAGACAGAGTGGAATGGCGCTCCATAGTAGCCAACCTTCGATGCGGAGACGGCACTCAATGATGATCTAATGAGGAGATAAGCACAGCTATCAAATATGACAAAAAAAATATGAAACACTATACAAGGCTGCATGTATAGCTGCAGAAACAAAGAAAATAAGAATAAAATGTTATTGAGCAGTTAGACTAACATAAAGACATGTATCATTTTTCTAGAGCTGTGTAGTTGTTCATTCTAACTTGAAATGCTGTGTTTAATGTGTATAGTTTGTTTGTTATACTTAATGAACCTTTTTACCGAAATGTTATAGCTTGTCTTGTTTGCCCGTTACTTTAGCTGCTTAATAGCAATTTATGTTTATTCTCTTTTTTCTAACGACCATTCCTGATTTATTTATTGAGTATTTTGATACATGTATTTTTGGATAAAATTATGAAAACTTGAGCTGAAACGATTGTTGGTAAAATATAAATATGCTTGATTTGTGTCCTTTCTTCTCACCTTAGTGTGTTCACCAGAAACATATGGACTGGAATGTAAAATGAACTGCAGCAAGTTCTGTGCCAAGAATGTGAGTGATGAGACGTCTTGTGACCATGTTAATGGTTTCTGTTTTAGAGGATGTCATAGTGGATACAATGGATCAACATGCTCACTACGTATGCTGTATTTGTTTTTATATTTGTGGCTATTTATCAGGTCTACTTCATATGGTGATGTGGTTGTTTGTGATACTTTATGTGATACCTTCACTACACGTTTCTGTTTCCACTGTTCTCAACCTTGTTGTCTTTAGTCTCTATTTAACCTTTCCCATAGAGTCTCCTTAACTGTATTAATTGATAATCTGTAGACTAAGTAATAGTAAGAAAGTAAAGTTCAGAACTACAACTACCTGGAACATACTATAACCAGTGATGGAAAATGTACAACTGAAATAAAGAAAAGAATAGGACTAGCAAAAAGTAATTTTAATGTCATGAAGAACATACTAACATCAACACAAATAACACCAGGGCTAAAAGTAAGAATAGCAAAATGTTACATCTTCTCAATATTCCTATATGGTGCAGAAACATGGACATTAGACAAGAAAACAGAACAGAGAATTGAAGCCTTTGAAATGTGGATATATAGAAGAATAGGTAGAATTGGATGGAAGGAAAAGAAAACAAACGACGAAGTCTTAAAACAACTAAAAATGAAAAGAGAACTACTAAGCACAATTCAAACAAGACAAATGCGCTTTTTGGGCCATGTTAAAGACACAACAGCCTACTAAAAGTAATCCTGGAGGGGAAAATACAAGGTAAAAGCGGCAGATGCAGACCAAGACTAACATGGACGAGTAACATCAAAAGATGGACAAGTCAGCCTATGACAGCCTGCACCATCAAAGCAAGAGACAGAACAGAATGGCGCTCCATGGTAGCCAACCTTCGTTGTAGAGACGGCACTCGATGATGATGAGACTAAGTAACACATGGCACTGCATTCTTATCAATGAAAGTGATCTTAAAGTCACAGTGATTCAAGATGTGATGATCAGTTTTATGTTTGATTACATGACTAGAGTGACAGAGAGGTTCATGTAAAACAGCAGACATTTGTTGGTGAGGAACGAGTACAAGGAACTCTAACCTGGGGCAGCACACAAGAGTTATGTCCCATTTTAATATCTGAGATTTGCTTGCTCCAGACAAAGATGGGCAGAAAGTCCACAGGTGGTTAATTGGTTACAAAACATCATTACAATTACTACACTAATATATCGTTATATATAATTTTTGTGTTTGTTGTTCGTCCAGATGAAGGCCTACTTGGCCGAAACGTCGACTTTTGTTTCGTCCATTACCACGTAAAGCTGTCACCATACCACTTTTTTTCTTCCTTTTTTTTAGTATCGCCATTATCATCAGCTTTACAGCAGCTTCGCATCTCTACGCATCTTGGTGCATCTTGATGCCTTTACCTTTACAATTACTACATACGGTTGGTTCACAGATTCATGATCCACATGCTGTTGGATCATCAACCAAACCAATTGAATTATGAAATAACATTTTTTTTTATTTTGTTAAAATTTATAACAATTCAGAATTTAAATAATGATTATCTATGTTGGACATCAATTTCAGATATTAAAGGATCATCTGTTAAAGGTAACACGAGTGGTGTGCTTGGAGGAGTTGTGGGTTCAATTCTTGGCATCATTGTTGCTGTTTTGGTTATAGTTGTGTTTATGAGGTAAGCGACACCCATCATTCTGGTGTAAGCAAATTTAATCCACTAATGTCTGGTTGTCATCATCATTATCGAGTGCCATTCCCGCTTCGAAGGTTGGCTACCATGGAGTGCCATTCCACTCTGTCTCTTGCTTTGATGGTGCAGGTTGCTATAGGCTGTCTTGTCATCTTTTGATGTTCTTATTTGTCCATGTTAGTCTTGGTCTGCATCTATTACCCTGTATTTTCCCTTCCAATATTACTTTTAGTAGGCTGTTGTGTCTTTTAATATGTCCCAAAAAATCCATTTGTCTTGTTCTAATTGTTTTTAGTAGTTCTCTTTAAACTTTCAGATGTTTTAAAACTTCATCATTTGTTCTCTTTTCTTTCCATCCAATTCTGCCTATTATTCTATAAATCCACATTTTAAAGGCTTCAATTTTCTCTTCTGTTTTCTTGTCTAATCTCCATGTTTCTGCACCATACTAGTGTGTGTAATAGGAATAGTGAGTTTTTTGTGGTCTTTTTTTTACTTCATGGCCATATCAAGTAGATCCAAGATCTGTAGTCCTCTAATCATGTCAAAGTTCATGGACACTGCTAGGTCATAATGACTACCCCATAACCTCTGTGTCTGTAAGGTTAGATATTGTAGGTCATTGTGGACTGGGGAAATTGTGAAGGACATGATGTAGATCTTATATTCCAGTGTCCCGTTGGAATTGATCTGTAACCGCAAGAACACTTAATAGAATTAGTTTAGTTTAGTCGACAGATCATCTTCACTACACAACAGATAACTCTGTAGCGCACAAATCCCCCACCTCAGCACCGTCTCCATGATTAAATATGCCAGCCACACACTAGAAAAAGGAGCCGTGATAGCTCAGTGGTTAGTGAACTGGACTACAAAGGACAAGAGGTAGGGTTCGATCCCAACCGACGACTCCGGGTTCACCCAGCCTTTAATGGGTACCGGATTTTTTTCTGGGAAAGTAAAGTGGCATGGGCGTAATACCGACCACATTACCCCAAAAATCATGTGCCGAAGGTCTGTATAATGTATGGTCACTAAAACCATATTTCCTATACGCCACTTGGCGTGATGGGGGTACTTTACTTACTTTACTTACACACTAGAGAAAGCACTGAAAATAGCATCAACTCAAGTGCACAAATTCTATAGAATAAGTGAACACCTTGACATAAACCTCCTTAGTTGTCCCCTACACGAAGGGTATGAGCTGGAATGACTTTGGTACCATGAAGATATTGCCTCAGTGATACCATGAAGATATCACCTCAGTGATACCATGAAGATATCAACTCAGCTAATTTCCAATATTAGGAAGACACAATCATCATTTTCAGGCCATGTAATGAGAAGAGAACAGCTGGAATATATTGTAACAACTGGGAAAATTGGGGGATGAAGAAATAGCGGGAAGCAAAGAGAAAAGATACCAGACAGCTTAAGAGAATGGCTTGGCAGAAGGTCAACAACAGAAATGATAAATAACTGTCATGATCAAAAGTTGTGGAGAGACATAATCACCTACACCAGCAGACCCGGTACTTAATGATGATGACAGTGAAGATCCAAATGGGACCTTTATATGATGTAAATGAGGTACTTCCTCTGCCAAAAAGTCAGGTCTTTCTAACATACATGCCTACATGTCAATAACCAGTCATTAACTTTTATTGTGTTGTTATAAAAATAGTTATCATCTATATAATGCCCCTGACATTGCTGTGCCTGTTGTTTCAGTTCATCTCACAAATTTGCTAAAATAACAATTGCCAGTGTTTAGCCTAGTGTTTATGACTTTCACTTTAACAGGCACCGCGAACACAAATACATAGACCTACTTGTCATACAATTTTCACAAAATTTTAGCCACTGAAAAAATATTTTGACTTTCATTTTATCACAGAAATTAGTAAATTGTACTGCTGTTTAAAGAAATATAGATTCTCAATGTTAATATGAAAGATTAAATGTCTTGAATTAAGCGGAACATAAATGTGCATTAAGGGGATCGTAATATAATATATTCCTGTGTGTTACCGGGGCCTCATTATGAGTAAAGAATAGTGACACTGTGTCCTTCCAAGCATGTCGTAAGAGGCAACTAAGGAGGTTGATCGATGGCTTGACAAGCTGTCATTGTAAAAAGTATTGTTATGGAAACAACCATAGATTTTAGAAGCAGTGATCTCTGCAATATGTGCCATTTTGGCACGCAAGGTTTCTGTTTTTGAGATTGTGGTTCTGCCCTATGTGCCATCTTCGGCTCGAAAGGACAATAGATAGATAGAACATAGTATATATTATATAACCTATGAACACCAGCACTGCGAGCACAAAAACATAGACTTAATTATCATACAATTTTAACAAAAATTGAAGCTGCTCAAAAAGATTATGAACTTAACATTTACTCACAGAAATTAGTAACTTGTACTGCTGTATAAGCATATATATATTTCCAATTTTAAAATGAGAGATTAAATGTCTCAAATTAAGTGGAACATAATATAAATTATATAGTCGCGTAATTATTCTAGTTGTGGCGGGCGAGACAAACATTCCAGTCAGACTTGGCAGGGGGAATTCCGTATCTGACGTCACGGCTGCATAAAACTAAGGCAAAGGTTTTAAAGAGCAAGTGTTCAGATGTACTCACAACATTTGTGGCAAGTAATAGTGGCTGTATCTCACGTGACCATGATCAGGGTCACTGTATTCGCACGGATGGAGTAGGCTTAACATCACAGGTACCCAATGCAACATGGAAATTAACTCAGCGAAGGTAGAAGTCAAGAACATTGTAAAAGAAAAAGGATACCATGAGCATAACAATAGACGGCAGACAATTAAATCAAAGGGTTAAAATAAATAAGAATTCTAGTAACAAACAATAAATTCACAATCAGTAGTAATTTGTGCTGTATAATTATGTTGTTATTTTGCTTTAAATTTAAACAAACCAATTATTGGCATGTGAATATATTCTGTGAATTGTGAATGAATATGTCTAAACAGAAAGCAGAGCCTGGATAATTGTCAGTTGCCTGTATCTTTGCAGAAAGAACATGAAAGCAAAGTTATTGGATTGGCACTTGTCACCTTTAAAGAAGCACAGGGATGAAAGTAGTTATACTCTTTTGGGAGCTGCATTCACTTCAACATCTAATATGGATGGTGCAGGTTTGTAGAAATGTGTCAAATTGTTATGTTTCATTATCATCATTGATTGCCATTTCTGCATCGAAGGTTGACTACCATGGAGTGAAATTCTGCTCTGACTCTTGCTTTGATGGTGCAGATTGTCATAGGTTGACTTGTCTATCTTTTGATGTTACTCGTCCGTGTTACTCTGCCTCTACATCTTTTATCTTGTATTTCCCTTTACATGATTACTTTTGGTAGGTTGTTGTGTCCTTTTGGCTGCCCCAAAAATCTCAATTATCTTATTTGAATTGCATTTAGCAGTTCTTATTTCATTTTTAGTCATTTTAAGACTTCATCGTTTGTTTTCTTTTTTTATTTCCCATTCAATTCTTCCTATTCTTCCATAAATTCAAATTTTCAAGGATTCAGTGTTGTGCTATGTTTTCTTGTCTAATGTCCCTGTTTTTGCACCATACAGGAATGTTGAGAAAATATACAATTTGTCTATTCTTAGTTTTAGCCCTGGTGTTATTTGTTTTGATCTTAGCATCTTTTTCATAGCATTAAAATTACTTTTTGCCATTGCTTATTTTTTGTTTATTTCAGTTTTACATTTTCCATCACTAGTTTGTATATGTTTGTTGTATGTCCAATGCAATATAGCTCTGAACTGTCTCCAGATCTGTTCCCTCAATTTTTATATCCACTAGTAGGTTTTAAGTATTTTCTTTGTTTATGATCATAGTTTTATTCTTTTTGATATTCATATCTATTCTATATAGTTTGCTTGTCATGTTTATTTCATGAAGTAATTGATGTAGATCTCTAGGAATTTTGCTTGTAATCAGCATATCTTAGGTTATTGATTATCTTTCCATTAATGTTTAAGCCTGGCATCTCTGTGGCTTTTTAAAAGATTTGCTCAGTGTATAGATTGAACAAGCTTGGTGATAGGATGCATCCCTATCTTATGTTAATTAAATGTATTTGGGAGATTCCGTGACTATGGCATGTCTGGGGACATGAAGAAAACATGCATTGTTTTACTGTTGGCAGAAACCATAGATGATCCTTCTTACAGTGGCCTGGCATGTGTCTTGTCCCTCCTGCTGGACAGCATGGATAATGAGTAGCTGCTGTTTGTTTGCTTGGTAGTTGTAGCTATCAAACTGTTAGAAAAGAAACTTTGGGAAAGTAGGGAGACCTGGTGTAATTAAAAACCAAACCACTCATAAATTGTATCGATGGTCATCGAGAAATATAGCCCACTAACAACATATTACATGGACAGGTTAAGACTTTGAATAAACCATTCGCTCTTCTTTTACTTTACAACTAAAGGGACATTTACATACCAGAAAAGAATTTATTATAAATTTATATATTTAAATAGTTTATTGGAAGTAAAAAAGGGAGCTCTTAAAAAACATCAGAAAGAAGCAATCAACATTTTTCGGGCACATCATGAGAAGAGGACAGTTGGAATACTTGGTTACAACTGGCAAAATAAAAGGAAAGAGGGATCACTGACGACAAAGAGAGAAAATACTGGATAGCTTGGTGTCATGGCATGGAAAACAATCAACAACAGAACTGATACGATGCACTGTAGATAGAAGATTGTGGAGGGACATGATCACCTACGCCAATCGGTATGGCACATGATGATGATTGAAAGTAACTTTTTTTTTTAAAATCAGCATCTTATTTTCTAAAGATATGCCTTCTTTGTTTTGATTTATTGTAGAGTAAGTTTTGTTGACAAACATCTTTGAATATTTAGTTCTCTGTCAATGTTCCATCATTCTGTCAATGTTTCCATTGTTATATGCCAGTTTCAAGTGTGATATGTTAATATTTCCATTATTCATCGCCAATGTTCCATCATTCACTGTCAATGTTCAACCAGTCTCTATCAATATTCCATCATTCACTGTCAATGTTCCATCATTCACTGTCAATGTTCAACCAGTCTCTATCAATATTCCATCATTCACTGTCAATGTTCAACCAGTCTCTATCAATATTCCATCATTCACTGTCAATGTTCAACCAGTCTCTATCAATATTCCATCATTCACTTTCAATGTTCCATCATTCACTGTCAATGTTCCCATTGTTTTATGTCAATGTTTCCATTGTTATATGTCACTGTTTCCATCATTCATTGTCAATGTTCCCATCATTCTCTGTGAATGGTCCCATCCTTCTCTGTCAATGCTTCCATTGTTCTCTGTCAATGTTCACATTGTTCTGTGTCAGTTTTTCTGCTGTTATTTGTCAATGTGCAAGGTAAAAGTAAAATTACCCTCCTATACCATACTAGGTGTAGAGGGAATATGGTGTTAGTGACCATTTTTGTCCGTGACCGTGACACATTTGTGGGTGATGTGGTCGGTATCATGCCAGGTAGCCTTTACCTCCTAATCAAATCACTGGTACCCATTTTTAGAGGCTGTATGAACCTCGAAGCCTTGTCGGTTGAAAAAAAAATCAGACACTTCTGAGACTCAAACCCGAACCCATCTAATCCTTTAATGTAAAAATGTATCTTGTTTTATCTTATATATTATTTATACAATTTATATTTACTGATTCATTTTGATTGTCTTTAAATAAAAAAATGGATCAATATCAGATGCTGTATCAGTAAATATCCAAGTGTAGGTAGGATTGGGAGATAAGACAAGGTACATGTTTGTGCAATAGAGAGTGAGATAATCAAAATTGTTCATGTTGACTGGTAAATCAGAACAAAGTGAAGGTATAGAAATTCTTTAACTTAATGATAAATGATTGATAACAATATTCAATTATCATTAAGTTGTGTATTTGCTGACATCATGTCTCTCCACAGCTTTCTATGTGAACAGCTGTTCATCACTTCTGTTGCTGGCTTCCAATCATATCATTCTTTTAAAATATATTGTGCTGTCCTCTATTTCTCTATCCAGCCTTTCTTTTTTGTTATCACATTATGAGCCAGGTGTTCTCTTCTAACAGCATGGGCAAGAAGTAATGATTATTTTCTCTTGATGATAAAAATAAACTTTATCTGCATTGACCTCTTTTATAATGCTAGGGAATGTGACTTCCAGTGAATATGGTGGATATGCAGCAGGAACCATTAAGGTTCAGTCTGAAAAATGTTCCTTGTTGCAGTTTCCTCATATTCCAAGTCTGGCTTGCTGCTGGGGCTACTGAGTTTAGTGCTATGTGCATACCGTGAGATGTGTTTTTCTTCAGGATCGTGTTTTGAAATTCCGATTGCTTGATATTGAATGATAATATTGTATGACGAAGGACAATTCAGCTGCATTCACTTTCTGTGCTGCTCGGCCTTATGCATTTTGGTGTGTGCTGTAGCTGCTATGAGGACTGCAGGTGCTTTTCTTTGTTTGGATCTTTCAATGAGATGAGTTTTTTTTCATTTGATTCCACTGGCTCCGGCGGTTGAACAGTTATGGATTTTAATTCATTTGCAGCCATACCTGGACCTTCGATTAATCATAACCATAAGATTGCCCCCACTCCCTTTTAGCCACCCATGGTATTCTCACCATTATCTTTCTGTAAAACCCATTTTTTGTGGTCCCCAAGATTTTGTGTATGTGATGTCTGATTGTCCTAGACACACTTTCTGATGAGACTGGCTCCATCTAAAACTGAAAAATGTTTTTCATTTTTTTCATTGACAAAATGGATTGAATAATATCTTTCTTCTTGTTTGAAATGCAATCTTTATTCAGTTAAATGTGAGATAAATTATTGTAATGAATTACTCGGTTATTTATAACAAAGTTATATATTACAAAGTCATAACATGCTCAGTTATATATTACAAAGTCATAACATGCTCAGTTATTTATAACAAAGTCATAACATGCTCAGTTATTTATAACAAAGTCATAACTTGCTCAGTTATTTATAACAAAGTCATAACTTGCTCAGTTATTTATAACAAAGTCATAACTTGCTCAGTTATTTATAACAAAGTCATAACTTGCTCAGTTATTTATAACAAAGTCATAACATGTTCAGTTATTTATAACAAAGTCATAACATGTTCAGGTATTTATAACAAAGTCATAACATGCTCAGTTATTTATAACAAAGTCATAACATGTTCAGTTATTTATAACAAAGTCATAACATGTTCAGTTATTTATAACAAAGTCATAACTTGCTCAGTTATTTATAACAAAGTCATAACTTGCTCAGTTATTTATAACAAAGTCATAACTTGCTCAGTTATTTATAACAAAGTCATAACATGTTCAGTTATTTATAACAAAGTCATAACATGTTCAGGTATTTACAACAAAGTCATAACATGCTCAGTTATTTATAACAAAGTCATAATTTGCTTAGTTATTTATAACAAAGTCATACCTTGCTCAGTTATTTATAACATAGTCATACCTTGCTCAGTTATTTATAACAAAGTCATAACATGTTCAGGTATTTATAACAAAGTCATAACATGCTCAGTTATTTATAACAAAGTCATACCTTGCTCAGTTATTTATAACAAAGTCATAATATGCTCAGTTATTTATAACAAAGTCATAACATGCTCAGTTATTTATAACAAAGTCATACCTTGCTCAGTTATTTATAACAAAGTCATAACTTGCTCTGTTATTTATAACAAAGTCATAACATGTTCAGTTATTTATAACAAAGTCAAAACATGTACTTACATTTATATTTGTGTTTATAAAATGTATTTAAAATATTCACTTCATGTTCATCTCATCACTCATTCTCCAGGAGCTGAACAATGTCATCTATGAATGTCTTAGAATGCTGAATTGCAACAAGGAATGAATGTTTCAACATTGGAAACAGTATATTGCAGGTCAACAAAAAGAAATACAACAATTTAACTATCATCAGTTGTATTTAGCAGGGCAGAAAAGGTTTATATTTGTAATGTAAGGTGGAGAAGTCAAATTAAAGAGCGCACGGTAAATGTGTAAACTGAGGTGATGTCTTTTTCTTTGTTGTTACCATTACTTCTGTCTTTTTGCTAATAAGACTGAGTCCTTTATTTCTGCTTTCTTTCACTATAATGTCTAACATTTCTTATAACTCATTTTCACTCTTAACGATTAAGACTGTATCACCAGCATACCTTAGATTATTTATATTATGACTGTTATTCCAGGCATGCCCCTTATGGATCATAAAATAATCTCACTTCTGGTGACAGCACACAGACAACATTGCCCAAAACCCTGTTTTATTTGTTGAAACATATTCCCAACTGGTTGGCGATTCATGATTGTACAAAGAAGTTACGACGGTGGTTTTCTGTTGCCTTCCATCGGTTTGTTTACGGTTGGCTCCGCTAGCCTTTGACTAAAAAGTCTCACCCACAAGGCAGTGGGGTGTTTTACTTCAGGGTAGTATCCCTTAGCCTTTTACTCTCCTGAGCTTACCTGCAAGGCAGCAGGGCAGCCACAGGTTGTACTGTTTACTGCATACAGTAGCAGGTAAAATTACCCGACCTGACATAGTATGTTTATTACATACATGGACTACATATGCAAGTTTACCAACCCATCAGAGACAGAGGAGATCAACACTTTTTATTTGCAGACAATTAGGCACTAATACGTGGAAAAATAGAAGACCTACAAGAACAGGTAAATAGACTCAATAGCTCAGGCACAAAATTCAACATGAAAATCAATTTCAACAAAACAGAAGTCATGAGCATGGCAAAAGAGAAAGAGAACATCAATATAGCTATAGATGGCATACAACTAAAACAAGTAGGGGAATTTAAATACCTAGGACATAGTGACAAAAGACAATTCACAAACAGCAGAAATAGATTCAAAATGCAACAAAGCTTGTCAAATCATTGGACAGCTATCACAACTATTTTCCAAAAAGGACAAATGCAAAACAAGCACTCTACAATACAATCTTTATCTCAACGTTGTGGTACCAATACCAGTCCTGTATCCTAGATGCAAGAACAATAAGAAAAATATCCTCTACTGAGATGAGATGTGTTAGACAAATGATAGGAAACAGCCTGAGAGGAAGGATCAGAAATGAAGAATTGAGAAATGGGCTAAGAATAATCCCTGTCATATAATATATAAATAAACAGCAGATAAAAAAGTTTGGTCACATGACAAAGCATAAAGATAAAAACACAACCCATCAAGGCTTCAATAAATGTTAAGAGAACACCAGACCCAAGGGTCGACCATATAAAAGATATATTGACAGAATATTAGTCTTTTTGATATATAATACCTTTTTTTCACATCTAATCCATATTTTTTTAATTGTCATGTTTATTTCACTAAGTAATTGTTGCAGATATATAAATATATACATTATAGTGTATGTGATATATGTGCATATTTCCAAGCAATAGTAGCATTGAATACCGAAATAAAATAAAATAGTTGCATCTAAAATAAATAAAAGTGGCATCGACTGTATCATCTGTCTTAACCTTCAGCATTCATCTCCTGTGGTCATGCAAACTTGATGCTTTGTCCTGTTTTATGAAAGAAGGGTAAACACAACATCATGACACAATGAGCTGTCGAATGGACAAAACTCTTATACGCATGTGTGTTCTCACTTTCCACCTAAACCTGTGCTGTGACTGACACACTTCGTTTTTGACAGGCTGGAATATTATCTGTAAAAATAAATAGTGACTTATAATCAATAACAGCAGAAACTATAAATAATTATAAAGGGAGGAACCAAATCTTTTATTGGAGACTAGTTCTTGTTAACAACATCATGATTATCATGATGGTACTTGAGCAATTGTTTTATATTGTTCTTTATTCTATTGTGTTGTATTGTGTTGTATTATAATGTTGTGTATATGACACGATAATGCAAAAGAGGTGGTGGAATCGCGTGCAACATGAACACAGATTAAGTGCTAGGACCAGATACTTTAACCAAAGAGCAGATGAAAACCCTGAAAGAGATTTCTATAGGAAAAATAGCAAAACTGTTGAATAACATTTACAATAGCAGATATTTACTGGATAATCTACTCAAAACTACATTTATAGCTCTACCAACAAAACCTGGTTCTATAGATCTTCGCAGTTTATGTCATTTCAGTGATATGACTAAACTATTACTAACAATAATCATTCGGAGAGTGAGAAACACAATGACACCAGAAATTAGTGATTGACAATGTGGATTTATTGAAGATACAGACAATGCCATATACATCATAAGATCTTTCATAGAAATAGCAAATAAATGTGAAAAGAAATCTATATTTATGTTTTATAAACTACACCAAATCATTTCACAAAGTATATATAAAAATTGACAACGTGTAAATATAATAATTTTTAGTAAAAAAAGTAAAGAGCCCCCGTCACTCCAAGTGGCTTATAGGGCGGGAATATGGTGTTAGTGACCATTATTTTTACAGACCTTCGGCATGTGATTTTTGGGGTAATGTGGTCGGTATTACGGCGGTGCCACTTTACTTTCCCAGAAAAAAATCTGGTACCCATTTAAGGCTGGGTGAACACGGAAGCCGTCAGTTGGGAACGAACCCTACCTATAATAATATTTAATAGAGTATAAATATTGACAGCAAAGATTTAAGAATAATTAAGAATATGTACTGACAAAAAAAGCAACCACAAGAACTGGAAATAAATTAGAAATATTTCAAAAATAAAACAAAGTTGTTAGACAATTGTGTAATATAGCTAGAATCATTTAATGTGAATAGTGAGATTATACATAGATCTGTACAGCATTTCCCTTCATTACCATTTGGTGGTTACAATATAAACAATCTGAGATATGCTGATGGTGATATAGTGCCAACTGTTATAAGTGAAAAATGAGTTGCAGAAAATTGTTTATATTTTAGTGTTAGAAAGTTAAAAAAACGTCTTAATCTCAACAGCAAAAAGATAAGAGTAAATAATATAATGAAGAAAAGGGCACTACATAATTGCACAATTAAAGTAATTGGGACATTTTTAAAAACAAAGTCAGTAAAGTCAAATACAGGGGTGCCTTGTATTTCAAATTTAAGTCATTCCTAAATAATAATTTAATTTATTTAAAAAAGACATTAAAAAAATAAATAAAATATAAAACTATATAAGAAAATATAAGTGTCACTTAGTGATGATGTCCTGTGTGGCTGATGGAGATGTAGAGAAAGGTGTTTGTTTCCAAGGGAAGTCCCCTACCATAAACACACTAAATAGCTGTACTTGTTATATTTATTATCTCCTGCCTTTGAGTTCTACTTTTTATGGGTTTTAGTTCCTTCAACAAATTTCCTTGATCTACCACACTTCACAGTATGAGCTTTTTTCACATTATTTCAGTTTGATACTACAAACCTGCTCTTAGACTTTGTTGCCCTGACATATGTTTTGGATGATACAGTTAATAGATAATGGTTATATATGTCACATAAATAAACACAAAATAAAGAAAATGAGACACAAGTTTAATATTAAAAGTTACTTATGTGCACAACAAAACACTATTTCATGTTTTAATTGTTTCAATTCATCTGCAAATGATCAGTTTAAAGATTGAAGCATTATCTGAATATAGACAATAATATATATATATATATATATATATATGTATATATAATTAAATATTATGTCCCAGGCGGGTCCACATCCCCTAGAGTGTCAAGAAGCTAAAGGGCCGAAACACTTGCTCAACGGGTCCTCTTCTGATGATCAGATTGCCTCCTGCTGTGAAGATCTGTACAAAGAGTTTCCTACTACTAATCCAAATTTACTTTCCAATATAAATTAACATCTTCCAACAAATTTTATTTTTTTAAAACTTCAAACTGGTTGGAAAATAGTTGAAAACTTATCAAACTAATCGTTTTTATATAATGTACATACTTGCAAGGAGAAAACTGAAAGCAGGAATAACTCAATATATCGTTCAGAGTGTAATGAAGTTTTACCACCACTAAATCTTGTTAAAGCTAACAAGTTTTTCTTTTTTTAAAGATCAGTTAAATTAAATTATTTTGTTATTGCTAACAAACAGTCAGCAATTCTATTCCCTTTAGTCATGAATATCGTAAAGAGAAACAGAACATCAACATAACTATAGATGACAGACAACTAAAACAAGTAGAGGAATTTAAACACCTGGGAAGTCTAGTGACAAATGATAATTCACTAAACAACAGAAATAGACTCAAGATGCAGCAAAGCTTGTCAAATCATTTGACAGCTATCGCCACCATTGTCCAGCAAGGCAATACCTCTAGAGGCAAAACAGGCACTCTACAATATAATCTTCATCTCAACGTTGTGCTACAAATGCCAGTCCTGGATCCTAGATGCAAGAACAATAAGAAAAATAACCTCTACTGAGATTAAACGTGCTAGACAAATGACAGGAAACAGCCTGAGAAATAAGATCAGAAATTAAGAACTAAGAAAAAAGCTAGGAATAATCTCTGCCATAGAATATATGAAGGAACAACAAATAAAATGGTTTTGCTACATGACAAGGCAGAAAGATCAAAACACAACACAATAAGCTTTCCATAAATGCAGCGAGAACACCAGATCTAAGGGTTGACCACAAAAACGATGGACTGATGGAATATTATAAACATTATGAAACATAACAGAAGCAGAGGCGAACAGAAGAGGAAAAGATCACAAATTGTATCTCCCCTCGACGATGAAAGGAAAATGAAGAAGGAAAGAAGAAGATAAACATTTCCATACCTATTTACTATCTCATTTACCGTTAACAGTTTGTATTTTCCTCGTGTTTTCACCATTTGTGTGGACTGCACAACATTTAAGAAAGAATTCTTGGACTTATAGAGTCTTACCATACCACTCTGGAATGGATCTTAACATCTCTGAAATGTTCCAAAATATTATAACTGAGATAGATTTAACTATGTTTACTGCCTACAACCAACTGTCTGCTGGTCATGTTGATCTCCCTTAAGACAGAAGATGAGAACAAAAGTTCAAATGGATCATCACTTCATGAGCCAGTGTGCTTTAAGATGAGTCCATGTCTTCCTTTAAACAATGCCCTGTCTTCCTGCCTCATAGATGAGTACAGTGTTCTAGTTACATCCCTTTGTACATTTAAATAACATACAATGATCACAGATTTCTACAGACCTGCTGTTTCATATTTCAGATTCTCTACATCAAACAATTAGCTCACTGGAGCGTCTGACTGAGTTGTACTTTCATCAACAGAGTTCTTTAAAAATGTGAAATTCCAGCCCTGTATCTTTGCTCTTCTGTGTCTTCTGTAAAGATAAACACGTGGTTATCACTCAGGCTGAGCTATCTTCAAAAATAAACGCATTTACATATAAGTTTCAAGCCAGAAATTATTTGGTTAACATTAGAAGCAATTTATTAAAAACACTTTGCAAATAGAATAATTATCTATTATGGACATACGATAAAACAGTGTAAATACCAAACTTGGAATATAACAGTTGTACTATATCTGTGCTACAGAAAAATCCTTAAGATACCTTGTATAATGAAAAAATAAATCAGTGAAGACATACTAAAAGATTTAAAGATTAAAATGAACTGGCTCATAAGTACCATTCTATAGAGTAAATTAAAATACAATGGTCACGTCAAAAGATACAGTGGACTGGAAATAACACTAATGGACGGCATGGTTCTTGTACAATACATCAGGTTCAGACCAAGAAGGTGGTTTTTAAACATCATGGAGATATTTAACATGACAACAAAAGAAGTGGGAGATCTGGCTAGCGACAGATTCTTTCAGTTTTTTACGGGCTGTGGTGAATGCAAACATCATTCAAAGGTCATGAGAACTGATTATAACTCTGTGATATACTTCTGAAAATATAGAATGCAGATCAGAAACAAAGAAATGTATTATTTTTAATATAAATTGTCATCACTTGAAACTTTCAGAATTCTTCTGTAGAAAAATAAAAAACAGAGAACTGCTTTTCTGCTGTAAACACTATATGATGGTGGTGGTAGAATGTCCACACCTTCAGAAGAAGCTCAAATAATCTACTAAAACTGTCAATGCACACCATCTTTATCATCTTCTAGTGCTCCACATCAATCAATGTCTGTGTTTGTTACAGGAGTATAGTACCTAGAGGATGTCCATGCTTGGTCCACATTCACCTGTTACTGTAATATAGGACCTAGAGGATGTCCATACCGTGTCCACATAAAGGGCACATACTGGTTTTGGGGTCTGGGCTACCGCTGACATAATAAATAAAGACATACATTATATTCAGTAGGCTAACATGAAGTAATATTTGCTAATGACATCACTACATTTTAAATTACTTACTTATCTATGTGTAAACTCTATCCATCTTGTTTGGGACGAAAATGTCTCGATGACATTGTCATTTAAAGTACTGTTGGGTTGGTTTCTAAGTTTCTGAAGGATTGATTTCTCAATGGACATTATTGTCAAACTAGATAAGCGTTCTTGTGTCTGAGTTGAGCGACAATAAGATTTGATTCTCTTGAGAGCAGAAAAAGTTCTTTCTACAGATGCTGATGCGCATAACATAGTTATAACTAGGTTAGGAAGTTCTGGTAATCAGACACAGTTTCATTTTCACTTTGTGACGATTTTGATTGGTTAGAGCTAAAAATAACCCATGAAACTGCATTCTTCTAGCGGTAGCTTTTTGCCAAATAATTTTGACAGGAATTTTTAAATGTCAAGGTCATTAATTCTAAATCGGAGAGAAGAGAACTGTACCACTGCTTATGAGCAGTTTCATGTACTATCATTAGTTTCGTTTTCACTCAAAAACGTTACAGCGGCCATAGGAAAACCCTGCTTTAATAAATGCAAATCAAAGCAAATAAATCATATTGGCCTACGAAATGTGTAATAGAATATTCAAATATTTGTAATATAAATATGAAAAAAATAAAGAAATTATCATTTCCTTTTGTATTTTGTTAATATGTTCAGGCTACCGGCGGTAGCTGCAGTAGCATAGAGAATACGCCACTGGTCCACATTGACCTGTTACAGGCGTATAGGACCTAGGGGATGTCCATGCCTTGTCCACATTGACATGTTACTCGAATATTAGGACCTAGAGATGTCCATGCCTTGTCCACATTGACATGTTACTGGAATATAGGACCTAAAAGATATCCATAGTTTGTCCACATTGACCTGTTACTGGAATATAGGAGCTAGAGGGTGTCCATACCTTGTCCACATTGACCTGTTACTGGAATATAGGACCTAGAGGATGCCCATGCCTTATCCACATTGACATGTTACTCGAATATTAGGACCTAGGGGATGTCCATGCCTTGTCCACATTGACATGTTACTCGAATATTAGGACCTAGAGATGTCCATGCCTTGTCCACATTGACCTGTTACTGGAATATAGGACCTAGAGGATGCCCATGCCTTATCCACATTGTCCTTTATTGGAATATAACAAGTAATGGTTTCCTTCATGCCTTACTAGGTGTAAGTGGAATATGGTGTAACTGACCATATTCTTCTATAACCTCTGCACATTTTTGGGTGATGTGGTCGGTATCACACCAGGCTGCCTTTAATTCCCAGAAAAATCTCTGGTACCAATTTTTAGAGACTGGGTGAACCATGGATCTTTATTATTCAGAAAAAAAATCAATCTGCCACTGTTGGGGATCGAACCCAGACCCTTCTACTAGGGGATGTCCATACCTTGTCCACATTGACCTGTTACTGGAATATAGGACCTAGGGGATGTCCATACCTTGTCCACATTGACCTGTTACTGGAATATAGGACATAGAGCATGTCCATGCCTTATCCACATTGACCTGTTACTGGAATATAGGACCTACAGCATGTCCATGCCTTATCCACATTGACCTGTTACTGGAATATAGGACCTAGAGGATGTTCATGCTTGTCCACTTTGACTTGTTACTGGAATATAGGACCTAGAAGATGGAACCTTGTTCACAATTATTTGCAATGTCAAGCCTCAGAAACAGATGCAGAGGTTTTATGGCAGCCATTAGTGCCTTTGATTAACTCTGAATTTGTCATGATTAGAGGACTACAGATCTTGGATCTGCTTTGTCTTGTCCTGTGAGAAAAATACCAACTACAAAAACAAACTCACATATGGACTGTTCACACATGTACAATCACACAAGTGGGTTATATTTCACCAGAACGGTGTCTCTTACCTCACAAGCACAAATATAACGAGAGCAGCAACAATGATGAAAAGAGTTGAACCCACAACTCCTCCTATCACACTATTTGTGTTACCATCACTTCCAGATGATCTTTCAATTTCTGAAACCGCTGTTCAACAGAGAGAATCATTTTTTTTAAAATTCTGAATTAACAAAAATAACAATAAATTAAAAAATGATGTAGTATTTCATCAGTTAATTGTTTGTGGATCCAACAGTATGGGCGGGTGGGTGGGGAAGGGGGGGGGGGAGATCATGATCCTTTCACTTTCAGTCATGAAGTGACGGCAGTTGTCCGTGCATTACCAGGGTCTGAACAGGGAGTAAAGAATAGTGGCGCTGTACCCTACCAGGCATGTTCTCATAAGAGGCGAGAAAGGAGGGTTGGGCATGGGACTGGCTATCCCAGACTGTAAAAAAATTAGCTGAAAAAACTTCACAGGCATGGACAAGTCAAAGAAAAGAATAAAAGTAAATCCACCACCCAGGAAAGATAAAGGCTCTCTGTCTAAGAGACGTATGACGCAAGCTGGAGAAAGCCATATGAGTCTGGGTTGCCGACTCACCTTTTGTCTACCAGGAATTCCTCCAGAATTGGCACCTGGAATGTACATACCCTAAACAAACAAGGAAAAGCTGCACAGGTAGCAGCAGACATGAGAAATGACAAAATAGATATTCTGGGAATATGCGAAACAAGATGGCTAGGAATGGAAAGAATAAAACTAAATACAGGAGAGATGATTTTATCATCAGGACACCAGGAACCTGGAGCACAACACAAACTATGCACAAACCAATGATAAGGATGATTTAGTTAAAGATGAATTCTATAAACAGTTATAATGTCAGATGGAAGAAAGACGAGGCAAGGATATTATAATCTTGATGGGAGATCTAAATGCTAAACATCTAAACAGAGGCTTCGATGAGATTATGGGAAAACATGGACTTGGAGATATAAAAGAGAATGGAGAGATATTTGTGAATTTCTGTGCCCTTAATCAAGTGAGCCTAGGAGGAACAATATTCCAACACAAAAGAATACACAAAGCTACATGGGTGTCACCAGAACATAGAACGGAAAATCAAATTGATCACATATGTATTAATAATAAGTTTAAGTCATCCTTACAGGATGTAAACGTATATAGAGGGGCAGATGTAGCTTCTGATCATCATCTTCTGATAGCCAAACTTAAAATTAAACTAAAAAGGTATACTACAACGAATAAGGGTAGGAAGTATTTCAAAGTAGGGCTTCTTAAAGAACAAGGAATTAAAGATAAATTCACAGTCACAATATCAAACAAATACCAAGTCCTCCAACTACTATAAAATAGAATAAATATAGAAGATCATTGTAAACAGGTAACGGATATATGAAAAGAGACATGTGAAGAAACGCTGGGAAAAAGAGAACGCCAGAATAAGGCATGGATGACAGCAGAGATCCTAGAAAAAAATTAAAGAAAGAAAGAACAAGAAAGCAGACATAAATAAAAGCAAAACGAGAAGTAATAATGCCGATACACAGGAAGCTTGCACAGAAGTGAACAAAGAAGTAAGAAGATACATTAAAAGGGATAGAAGGAAACATATAGATGAATTAGTTAAAGAGGCACAGGAAGCAGCAAATAAATGGAATATGAAAGAACTGTACAACAGCACAAATAAATTAAGTGGAAAATACAAACAGATCAATGCCTTTATTAAAGATAAGAAAGGAAATCTGCTTAGTAATAAAAGGGAACAAATGGCGAGATGGAAAGAGCACTTTGAAGAACTCTTAAAAAGACCCAGCTTAAAATAATCCTCCAGATATACTACCAGCAGTAGAAGAGTTACACGTTAACTGTGGAAAACCAAGGAAAGAGGAAATAATGAAAGTCATCAATCAAGCTATTAAAAAATGGTAAAGCCACAGAACCAGATGAAATTCCTTCAGAAGCTATCAAAGCAGATATTAACACCTCTACCAAGATGTTACATAATCTATTAGAAAAATTTGGGAGTGGAAAGAAATACATAAGGACTGGAAAAAAGCTTATATGATCCAAACTACCAAAGAAAGGAAATTTACAGGAGTGCACAAATTATAGCTGAATTATGCTACTATCAGTGCCAGGAAAATATTAGGCAGAATCATTCTGGAGAGACTAAAAGAGGCAGTAGAGAATTATTTGAGAGATGAACAAGCAGGTTTAAGGAAGAACAGATCATGTGCTGATCTAATAACTACTCGACATATAATAGCTGAACAAAGTTTAGAACTAAAATCCCCACTTTATATTGGATTCATAGATTACAAAAAAGCATTTGATAGTTTAGACAGAGGAATGTTTTGGAAGTTGCTGAGTCATTACGGAAACCCCATCAAGTTTATTAACCTCATAAAAACAATGTATGAAGGAACGAGATGTAGTGTGGTGCATGAAGGACAGCTTACAGAAGCATTTGAAATAAGAACAGGAGTAAGGCAGGGATGCCTTCTGTCTCCATTTTTATTTCTACTGGCCATAGATTGGATTATGAAAATAACTCAAAACAACAGAAATGGAATCCAAGCAACTTGATGATTTAGACTTTGCTGATGACATAGCTCTCCTATCACACAGCCATCAACAGATGCAGGATACAATGAGCATACTTGATGAGAGATCACAACAGCTAGGACTGAAAATTAATAGAGATAAGACCAACATTATGAGAATTAATACAGTTGGCAATAACCAAATAAAATTAGGAGAAATACCTCTACTAGATGTACACTATTACATATATCTGAGCAGTAATATAGATAAAGAGGGAGGAACAGAAAATGACAAGGTTCTCTTGTCAGGTAAATAAAACTGTCTGGGTAGACAAGGTTGACTTGTGAGATAAATAAAACTGTCTGGGTAGACAAGGTTCACTTGGGAGATAAATAAAACTGTCTGGGTAGACAAGGTTGACTTGTGAGATAAATAAAACTGTCTGGGTAGACAAGGTTCACTTTTGAGATAAAAAAAAAAAAAATAGTATTGTTACAATTGTGGGTGGTTTATGGCATGGCATCAACAACAACATATAAGACACTGTAGAACTAGAATCAAACCTCAAAGAACTGAAAAGAGAGAAGGTATACATGTGTTTCTCTTTGTTATAGCAGACTAAATTTTCATTCTGCCACTACCTAAAGACTTACATACAGTTAACCTTTGTAGCCAATATAATCTCTAGCTAAACAGATTCCTGCATCAAGGAGTGCATCATGAACAACAAATACCATGTAGCTCAGAGACATGACCTAAAATATCCCAGAACTAACACAAACTTATGAAGTGAGCAATCATGTTCAATGTATCCAATCTAGACATCCACTTAAACAGGAACTGTTAACATGGTCATTTGACCCCCCACCATTCTCACTCTTGATACAGACTGGCTGCAGCTCTTGCTACATCCTGGACGATAGGTTTCTGATGAACACTCTGTTTAATGAAGAAATGATAAAACCCAAAGTTTGGACACTTGTCTTTGATAGCAACAGTAGGCCTGGACAAATAAAATTTGAGATAGACATTAACCGATAGCAAAGGTAGGTCTGGACAAATCAAATTTCAGATGGACAATAACTGACAGCAACAGAGGGTCTGGACAAATCAAATTTGAAATGGAACATTAACCGATGGAAAACTAGACAGAAATTTACATGAGAATACAAAAAGTAAATGCTATCACATACCAGCTTTCACCATTGTTAAGACATCCAAACATTTCTATAGCAGCTAAACAACACATGATAAATATCATTTTCATACCAACTTTGTGCTATGAAAGTCAAACATGAACACTTTCTAAACCACATTTAAGAAAGATCAATACATGTGCGATGCTTGAGAAAAGTAACAAACAACATAAGAAGAGATAGAATACCAAATGAAACCATAAGAAAAATGGTAGGAATAAAACCGTGCCAAGAATATATAGAGCAACAACAACTTAAATGGTTGGGCCGGCCACCTGGTTAGAATGAATCCTCACCAATCACCATCAAGGGCGTTCTTATTGAGAATGCATGGAAAAAGACCAAGAGGAAGACCTAGAAGATGGATAGATGCAGTGATAGAGACATGTAACAACAAAGGAAAATCACTAATTCAGACAGTTCGAGCAGCTCAGGAATGACAAATGATATATAACCATGACACCTTTTCGGTATCAGTGAGAAAGAGAAAAGAAAGAAGAAAGAAAAGTAGGCTTCGCCAAATCAAATTTGAGAAACTTCAACTCAGATGCATGAACTCCATAGCGCCGGCGCAGACATTAGCCCCATCCTCCTTTGTTGTCCGTTACAACACGAGTGGCAGGTTATAGTGGCTCTGTTCTTTATTCCCTGACTTTGATCAGGACCCTGGTAGCAGGCATCCAACACATTCTATCTCTACATGTTTCACATATCGCATCTTCTCTCCATTTTTATCCTCATCTATCCTTTCCTTAATATTGTTTAAAATTTTGCCATGATATATTCCACGTGGAAACTTTAATAATGTGACACAATATATGATTCCTATATTATCTTCTGAAGTTAGTAATAAACTTATTTTTTTTCCTTGTCCTCTCGCAAAACATCCTTATTTTGTTTGCTGCTCATGGTATTTTTCTATTAAAAAAAGAAAAAAAACTCACATTTCTGTAACTTTCAATTATTTACTTGACTGATTATTCAAAACATATTTCCAATTATCAGGGTTGGCTCAAATATAAAACTGACTCCATACTATCACCCAGAAAGATGGATTGTGTAAAAATCTTATTTTGTCAAAGCTGTTAACGTGCCGTGTAGACAGGTCATTTTAAATAGACAGAAAACATTGTACGATACAATCTATTAAACAGGTACAACACATAAGTCACTGAAAGTATAATAATCATTTATTATAAAAATATAATAATAAAGTTTTGACACATTAAACAAACACATCAAATACAATGCATATTACAAATACTAAGACACTAAATAGAACATGCATCAAACACTGCAAAATAGATAAAGCATATAAAACAAATAACAGATATACAGATAACATTCAACAAGTTAATTCTCACTCGTGTTACAGTCTTGTCCCTGGTACCCACTCAAACATCCGTAACGACAGGAACCGTTAACGAGGTCATATGTTCTTTCATCACTTAAAATCTTGACACATCGCTCACTGCAGTTATAGCCACACCTGAGACCGTAGGTCTCAGAACTAAATATATCTCTACTTTTATTAAGGTGTAGCTTACTCTAAATGCTTTAATGGTCAGCTTTGTACCAGCCTTGCTTCCTCTTATTGTTAATGTTCTGGACATGAGCTATATGATCATTCATCCTTCCCAGTCTTTGACTGAGTTTTTGGAAAAAAAATATCTGTTTTAACATGTTCACATCTCTTCTATTATTTTATTTCGCTCTGGAGACCCCAGTGGCTAATACTACTTCTGAATTGGTAGTACAAATTTTCTTGTATGTCCTTTCTTTTATTTACACCAACTTGTAGCAACTGTAAATAGGCAATAACAGACAAGAAAATCACTGGAGTCTGTAGAAATATGGTTTTACAGAAGAATGTTGAGAATACCATGGACAGCTAAGAAGAGTAATGAAAATGTTATGAAAGAGGTCAAAGCAAAAAGAGAGCTAATTTCCGATAATAGGATGAAACCATCATTTTATGGCCATGTGATGAGAAGAGAACAACTGGAATATATTGTAACATCATCATCATCATTGAGTGCCGTCTCCACAACGAAGGTTGGCTACCATGACTCGCCATTCCACTCTGTCTCTTGCTTTGATGGTGAAGGTTGTCATAGATTGACTTGTCCATCTTTTGATGTTACTTGTCCATGTTAGTCTTGGTCTGCCTCTGCTTCTTTTACCTTGTATTTTCCCTTCTAATATTACTACCTAATCTTCTATAAATCCACATTTCAAAGCCTTTAATTTTCTGTTCTATTTTCTTGTCTAATGTCCATGTTTCGGCACCATACAGGAATAGTGAGAAGATGTAACATTTTGCTATTCTTAGTTTCAACCCTGCTGTTATTTGTTAGTAGATCATAAACGCATCTTGACAACATTTCAACTATTAATGTATAAATCCTTTGTATGTGATCATTTGAGCCGCGATAGCTCAGCGGTTAGTGAAATGGACTACAAAGGACAAGAGGTAGGGTTCAATCCCAACCGACAGCTTTCGGTTCACCCAGCCTTTAATGGGTGCCTGATTTTTTTATGTGAAAGTAAAGCTGCCCTGGCTTAATACTGACCACATTACCCCAAAAATCATGTGCTGAAGACCAAGATGATCAGATTGTTCTCTCTGGTCGTGTTTAAATATGGTTTCTTCATGACTTTAATTGCAACCTGCTATGTTTTATTTGTTGTGAACTCCAGAATAATTGTTTTACAGATATATTACATGAATTCTGCAACTGAGAGTGTAAACTATATTCCTAAATGTTTCGACAGTGTACAACGACTGGCCAACAACACCAGTGCCACCAGAAGGCATTTGAAAATTAACTGCAACCAGTGACCAGTAAATAATCAGTTGGTTGACCAACACCAAGAGCCGTGCCGGTTGAATTTGACACAGGATTTAAAGTGCTTAAACACATTTATTGAAAAGAACTGTTACTCTAGAAAAGGACAGAATGTGCCAAACATTGTTCATTATGTTTGTGGTTTAGGCACAATATCTTCCAGGCGGTGCACTTTGTGAGTGTCTTAAGTGCTGTTCGGTTCCAGCAACCATGTGCCATTTTGTTCCACTGTAATGAGCCTCCATTTGGTCCATATTAAGACAGTTCGATCTGTCGATCTGTATCGATTGTGTCCAACATTATTCTAGTCCAAAGAGATGCACCAAAGACCATATACGGAAAGAAGTTCAAATACATTGAACACAAAGCAGATATCACTAGACTGGAAGTACTTAATGCCTCTGTAGGCATCTACCTCGACACAGATCAGATGATAGTCCGAGGCCTAGACGAGTTACTCACAGAACAGTCTGTAATGAGCCATGAGTTTGGCATCAGCCTGCCCTATTCGATGATCTTGGCCCAGTCGAGGGCCCCCTTCATTGACCTATGGCACAAAGATTACCACTTGTATAATCCAGGGAATTGGGCTCGCCACTCTGCCTGTGTACCCTGGGATTTGGCTCAGAAACATCCTGCGATGATCAAAGTGGTCGGCAGTAAGTTCATAAATTCTAACTTTAAAAGGGTCATGGAGACAGTCAAGGGACATTACAACTAAGAATTACATCTCATTCCGCGCTTACTTCCAAAAAAAAACACACATTTGAATCTTCCTGACATTGTCACCTGGAATTACTCGTTAGGGAATTTATGGAGAACTATCTTGTTTAATTCATCGGAGATAGTACATTAACATGAGTTTATATGAATGTGTTTTTTTGTAGTAGCACAATAAGGTGAGTTTATATGGATTTGTTTAGTTTTGTGACATGAACAGCTGATGTTTGCATGGATATGGCTAATATCTTGACACAATGTTGATCTTAAATTGAGATGTTTAATTAATAGTGCAAAAGATGATATTACTTGAATATGTTTAGTTATTATGTAAGAAAAGGATGATTATAGATGAAGATGTTTAATTTCAAGGCACAAATTGATGATTTTACATGTATATGTTAATTATTTTATACAAATTGATGATTTTATTTGTGGATGTTTATTTTTTTTCTGCATGGAATAAAAATTGTACTTTTTTATGTTTTGTCTTAATGGCGCAAGCTGATTTTACATACATACATTTAGATTTTGAGGCATAAATATGCTACTTTACATACAAGGGACTGTGTGGTCTAGATGTATTACATCACACTTTGGACAAAAAAGTCCTGAGTTCAAATCCCAGAATAGTTGGTTGGAATTTTCTCTTCGAGTCCATGGTTCCTTTCTCAGAAAGAATTGAACAAATTTAAGAAGGAAGAGAAGATTGTTACGTCCCATTAAGAATACAAGATACAGAAGTACAATAAGGACAGAGTGTAGAAAATAAGAGTTTACCTACCCTTGTCTTGATGCGTATGGGATCTATAAAGTTAGTGCCCATATATTTTGTTTGTATTATGGTGGATAGGCGGCAGGAACCATTGAAGGTCTTGTATGAAAAGTGTTCCTTGTTGCAATTTCCTCATATTCCAATTCCTGCTTGTTGCAGGAGGTACGGATATTTATATGTGTTAAGTGTTCTGTGCACACCGTGAGCTGTGTGTTTCATCTGTTTTGATCATGTTTCGATATTCCAATTACTTATGATGAATGATGATATTGTATGACAAGGAACAGTTGGCTGTGTTCACTTTCTGTGCGGTTTCGCCTTATCTCTTTTGGCTTGTGCTGAGACAGCTATGATGGGGACTGCAGCTACCTTTCTTTGTTTGGAAGATGAGTTAGCGATTCGGATGATTCCACTGGCACAGGCGGTTGAGCAATTATGGATTTTAATTCGTTTGCAGTGCTACTGGGGCCTTCCATAACCATAATTTTCATGGCATTAACATTACTTTTTGCCATACCTATTCATTTGTTTATTTCAATTTTACGTTTTCCATCATTGGTTTTAGTATGTTCAAGGTAGTTATAGCTCTGAACTATCTCCCGATGTATTACTTCAGATGTGATATTTGTTTGTAGGTCTTGAGAATTTTCTTTGTTTATGATCATAGTTCTAGTTTTTTTTTATATTCATATCTAGTTACTATTTTTTGCTTGTTATGTTTATCACATTAAGCAATTGTAGTAGGTCTTTAGGATTGATAGGATCTTTTATATTGCAACAACTGGAAAAATTGAGGGACAAAGAGATAGAGAGAAGCAAAGAGAAAAAGACCAGACAGCTTAAGAGAATGGCTTGGCAGAAGGTAAACAACAGAAATGATAAATAACTGTCGAGATCAAAAGTTGTGGAGAGACATGATCTCCTACACCAGCAGGCCCGGAAGTTAATGATGATGATGTAACAACTTGTACATTCTTTTTCTTATTTGTTCCTCTTGTGAAAGATTGTATATTTTCACTATCAGTGTTCAATTCTGTATCTGAATTCCACTCATCGATGTATGATACGTCTTTACATTCACATTTCTTCTTGATTGATGCAAACTTTAGCTTCTCCGGCCGTATCTTTTGTTTGTCACTTTTCGTATCTGTCATCCTTGAAATTTTCTCTTGCAGCTCTCATTTATCTTGCATCAATAAATCTGCCTCTATCTTCAAGACTTGCTATTACCCTCTTCAAGTCTTCTATGTTTTGCCTAAGCTCATTGTAGTATCTGTCATTCTGAACTCTTTTTTCATTGTGTTCCTCTTCTATCTCTTTAACTTTCTTCACTAAACTTTCATTTGCTTTTTTCTAAACTGATTATTTTGTTGGTCAGATCTGTTCTATCAGGTTTAATTTTTTCTTCTACTTTTCTCTTCAATCCTTTGTTAATTTTCTCTAAGCTACTGACAAAGTTAACTACCTTTCTATCATTTTTCTCTTTGACTTGTTTCAATACCCTAATCTCATGGTCCTTTTTTATTAATTTCTCTTCCATTTCCTCTACTACTCTTTTACTTTCTTCATTCTTCTCCTCAAATTTAGTCTCAAACTATCGCCATGTTATTTCACTATCACTACCTACACAGGCATCATCATAATTCTTTACAAAATAGTCTGCACTTTCTACACTGTTGGAAACAAGCCAACCACACAAAATAATCTGATATATCTACACTGATGGAAACAGACTATCTATCTATCTATCTATTGACCTTTCGAGCCGTAACCGGCCCATAGGGCGTAGACCAAGATACACCTTCTCCTATATGAATTTTGTTCTAGCAGTTTCTTTTAAAGATATTTTATCAAATCTCGCCATCTGTCTCTGTTCTGTGCAAGCAGTTCTATCTCATTGAGGGAGCCGATTCCTGCTGCTCTTGCCTCTCTCATCAATGTTCTTCTCAGTGTCTCCCTGGGTCTTCCTCTTTTTCTTTTACCTGTTGTTTCCCATATGAGGGCTTGCTTTGCTATTCGATTATTATCTCTTCTCATCACATGTCCAACGTATGACCATCGTCTTTTCTTTATTACTGAAGATATTAGTGGTTGATTGGCGATTTCTCTAATTTCCTCGTTTGTTTTGAATTCGTTCCATTCTATACCAAGTATTTTCCTTAGACATTTATTTTCGAATGCGTTCAACTTTGTTTCTATATCTCTTGTTGTTTTCCAGCTTTCACACGCATACGTAAGGGTTGATAGTACATTTGATTTGAATAGCCTAAGTTTTGTGTTTGTGCTAATGAGTTTTGATTTCCACAACTTTTCAAGGCTTCTGAAAGACATTGCTGCTTTAGCCAGTCTGATTCTAATTTCTTTGCTCGTATCCCCTTCTCGATCAATGTGACTTCCAAGATAGATGAAGTGATCGATCTCTTCTACTGGTTTGTTTTCCATGTATATTTTGTCACTTGTTGGAATTAAACTTTTCATGACTTTAGTCTTTTCATGATTGACCTCAAGCCCAATTTTGCTGGCTATTGATGATAGTTCATTTGTGTTTTCCTGCATCGTTTTTATCTGATTGCTGATGAGAACTATGTCATCAGCAAAGTCCAGGTCCTCCAAATGGTCTCCTTGTACGCATTCGATGCCTTATTACCAGTGCAGCATTTCTTCATTATGAAGTCCATAACAATTCCAAATAACAAGGGCGATAAAATACATCCTTGTTTAACCCCAGTTTCTATTGGGAAACATTCGCTCAGTCCTTCCTCTGTTCGAACTGCACATGTGTAACCATCATACATGTCTTTGATAATATTTATGATTTTTGATGGTAAGCCATATTGCTTCAGAATTTTCCACAAAGAATCTCTATGAATACTATCAAATGCTTTTTTGAAGTCAATGAAGTTAAGTACAAAAGGTTTTTGCTTTTCAATGTGTTCCTCCAATATAAGTCGTAGAGTGAAAATGTGGTCAAGACAGCTTCTCCCTTTTCTAAACCCAGCCTGTACAGACTAACCACACAAAATAATCTGATATTTTGACACTGACGGAAACAGACCAACTTCACTTAGATAAACAGACCTACCTCCACTGACATAAACAGAACACAGGTACTGCACTCCCTCCCCACGCAAAGTCACAGACTGGACTAGCTGGCTCACGTTACAGTGAATGTCCAGTGTTAATTCATTCACACTAACATATCTTGGGTTGAGACAAACTAGTCTGCCATTATTAAATTTGACTGCCAGTTGATGAAGGAAACCTGCAACACAATTAGCCATTCATCAACATAAACATAAAAAAAATATATGAACCTCTTAACATAGTTTCATGATTGACCTAATCTTGTGCACTCACAATTCAATAATTCAACAGTTGAGAAGAATATCACAATTGATGAACATAAAGTAGTCTTATTACTTAAAATGACACTGTGTTCATGAAATGTTTAGACTTTAATAGTCCTAATACAACATTTCTTGATAAACATGTAAATGATTTACCACATTGTGTTGGATAAAATAAAATGTTCCTACTATAAAATCACCATCAGTAGATATACACATCTTGTACCCATTTTCCTGTATACTCTTAAAGTTGTACGTAACATACACTCTCACATTATTAATTTTTGTTTTGCTACCAGCACAAACACCGTCCCACATGTTGACGTAATTATGCATTTTGTTGTATGAAGTGGCTATGTGTTTATAGACATGCATGCCTATACCAATCTTTATTGCGCAGGAGAGTAGAAGTGATTAATTATCAAAGCTGGACTGTCTTACAAGGTCAAGGAAATACTTTCCTTTCCTATAAAAATTCAGTACCCATTTAAGGCTGGGTCATTCTTCAAGCTGTCGACCAGAATCAAACTCAACCCATTGTCCTTAGTAGTCCAGTTCACACGCCACTGAGTTATTGCATCTCCCTAGTAACATGGGGTCAAATAAAATAAAAGACTCTGCCACAGCTTTTTTTTTTTTTTTCAGAAAACTGTTATTATTTCTGTTGCACGACAAAAACTAAGGAGATATTCCAAGGTAGTTTCATGCTGGAGAAGCAAGATAACCCAGGCGGACATTCCCAAAGCAAAAGAACAAAAGTAATGCATGATCTAAATCTGGACATGAGAAAATGCCAGCATGGAAGACTACTTTATTTGGAAAGACACCTTTAATTACATACAGAATTTACCTTGCAGGAATATCCATGAAACATAGTAAGGATAAGGTAACAATTCCAAACAAATGTTACCTGAAAATGGTTACACTTAACCACACATTCTGTATCAAGTCACAAAATATGGCTCTAGCAATCAAAACGAGAAACAGAGAAGCTGTGCTCTGTGGATTGTAATTTATTGACGTTTCCAAAATAATTTTCACTAAAAACCCCTTGTAATTCTCTTACTTTAACCTCTTCTCTGACTTCTTGAGCAAGTTGTCCAAACAAAACTTGTGTTTTAGATCAACTTTCTTTTCTGTTTTTCTAAAATTTATTTCAAATTTTAAAAAAAAGCTGACCGCAGTTTTTTAAACCCCTTTATAGTGAATGTGGTACCAAAACGATGGAAAACAGTGCAACCATTCCATGACACCAAGCTATGTAGCATCTTCTCTCTTTGTCGTACGCGATATCTTTTTCCCTGTATTTTGCTAGTTGTAACCAAATATTCCAACTTCCCTCTTCTTAAGATGTGCCAGAAAAATGTTGATTGTATCTTTCTGATGTTTTTTAATAGTTCCTTTTTAGTGCTGTCCTCTTTCAGAATTCTTCTGAACTCTAAATCTCTCAGTCAAATAATCCCACATCTTCCTCTGCTACACTCATATTCACATGCACACAACAACATAAAACAAAGGTAAAATATAACCTGAGTGTTGTTCCTTACCTGAGTTACTGACTCGAACCCTCAACCAAGTAAATATTATTTGGTTATTTAATGGAACTGTGATGGTGTTCCCAGGAGGTGAAGAAGTCAAGCATGTGTTATCATCACCATCAGTTATTACTTCCATCATATTATGAGCCAAATCAGCTGTTCAAGAATAATTACAAAACAGTAAACCTCCAGATGTCATTAACATTGATTACATAATGAATAAATGTTGCAAGGGCAATAATGACATTAAATGGTACGACAAGAATTACTTGGAAGATCTAGATTTCGCAGATGATACAATGCCCTTAAGTAACACTAACAAAGCGGCTGCCCTGCTGCCTTGCAGGTAAGCTCGGGAGAGTAAAGACTAAGGGAGGGTTCACCGAAGTAAAACAAACCCACTGCTCTGAGGGTTAGATTTTTTTAGCCAAAGGCTAGCGGAAAGTGTCCGGTTAGCGCAATCGATAGGCGGTTGGCTTACCACGGCAACAGCCGGGGTTCGTACCCTGGCGAGGACACCTGGGTTTTACTAATTCCCTAAAAATTAGTGGGAGCCGCGATAGCTCAGTGGTTAGTGAACTGGACTACTACGGACAAGGGGTAGGGTTCGATCCCAACCGACGGCTCCGGGTTCACCCAGCCTTAAATGGGTACCGGATTTTTTCTGGGAAAGTAAAGCAGCACGGGCGTAATACCGACCACATTACCCCAAAAATCATGTGCTGAAGGTCTGTAAAATATAGGGTCACTAACACCATATTTCCCTATACGCCGCCTCTTGGCGTGACGGGGGGTACTAAAACTAAAAAGGCTAGCGGAGCCAACTGTAAACAAGCCGAAGCTACTGTAAGCAAAATAAAGATAAAACAGATTCTACAGATAGGTATTTGGAATGTGAGAACACTAATGCAGAATGGTAAACTTGAAAACATCAAGCAAGAAATGAAAAGAATGGGTTTACGATTACTGGGACTTTGTGAAATGAGATACACCGGATCAGGGGGGATTTATTCTGATGAACATAAAATAATCTATTCTGGAGGTACTGAACACCAAAGATGAGTAGGTATCTCATCATCTTCGATGCAGAAAGAGCAAGAACAATGAAAGGGTTTTACCCAATATCTGACAGAGTCCTATTAGTGAAATTGAATGGAAAGCCAATAGTTATAAATCTTATACAAGTTTATGCAACAACAGCAGACAGTCCAGAGGAAACAACTGATACATTCTATGACGAGTTAAATAAGGCACTTCCTGAATGCAAACCACATGACATAGTTGTAGGAGATTTTAATGCAAATGTAGGAAAGGAAAGAGTTGAGGAAGTAGTTGGTCATTATGACTTAGGCGAGAGAAATGAAAAAGGTGACAAACTTATTGACTAGGCAAAAACACACACCATGATAATAGGAAACACCTGGTTTAAGCAACATCCAAGATGTCTGTGGACATTGAAAAGCCCAGGAGACAACGCACATAAAAAATTGATAAAAAATTATAAATAATAGATTTCGAAATAGTCTGGTGTGTGTGAAAACTATACCAGGGGCAGATCGCAATAGTGATCATGTACCATTTGTAGGAAAGTTTAGAGTAAAATTAAAATCAACAACACAAGACTCAGTTAACATCAAGCTAAATTTAGATTTACTCAAATCAGACAAGAAGTTGCAAGAAAAATATAAAAGCGCAATTCAGAACCGGTACTATGCAATAGAGAAGATACAAAGCATTGATGAACAGTGGGAAATGCTAAAAGAATCAATGCAACAAACATCAAAAGAGTTCATAACACCAGTGAGAACAAATTAAGAAAGAAATGGATGACAAATGAAATATTGCAGCTAATGGATACAAGAGGAAAAAAAATAAAGAAAATAAAGATGAGTATAAGAGATTAAATAAAGAAATTGTAATAAAATGCAATGAAGCAAAAGAAGCATGGCTAAAAGAGTGATGCAAAGAGATTGAAATGCAACAAAAAGGAGATGCCAAAGCTATATACAAACAAATTGAAGAATTAATGGGAAGAAAAACGTAATCAAAAACTGGTTGTTTAAGATCAAAGGAAGGAGAACTGTTGATTGAACAAGAAGGCATAAGGTAACGATGGACAGAATGCATTAAAGATCTTTATAATGATGAACGAACAGAAGTAAATATTAAGGATAAGGGAGAAGGCCCAGAAATACTCAAATTCAAAGAAGAAGTGGAAGACACCTTGCGCAATATGAAAGCAGGAAAATATCCTGGACCAGATAATATAACTAAAGAAGAGATTGAAGCCATGGGTCATTTTTGAATGGAAATAATAACAAAAATATTGAATGATATCTACAACACCATATATATACAAAACGACCTGCTAAAATCAATATTCATAGTCCTACCAAATAAATCTGGTGTGATTGAATGCAATGATCATCGCACAATAAGCCTTATGACCACATGACTAAGATACTAAGAATCATCATGCGAAGAGTGTAAAACAAAATCAATCCAGAAATTAGTGATGAACAGTGTGGTTTTGTTAGAGGTGAAGGAACGAGCAAAGCCATATACATCATAAGATCTTTAGTAGAAAGAGCCACAGAGGTCAAAACAGATCTATACCTATGTTTCATAGATTATACCAAAGCATTTGACAAAGTAAAGCCCCAAGAAATAATCACAATTTTAGAAAGTATAAACGTAAAAGCAAAGAACTAAGAATAATAAAGAAAATTTACTGGCAACAAAAAGCAGTCATAAGAACTGGAAACCAATTGGGAATGTTTCAACAAATAAAACAGTGTTTTAGACAAGGTTGTGTGCTGTCACCAGATTTGTTTAATATTTATAGTGAGATTATTTTAAGATCCATAAGGGACATGCCTGGAATAACAATTGAAGGTCATAAAATAAATAATCTAAGGTATGCTGATTATACAGTCTTAAATGCTAAAAGTGAAAATGAGTTACAAGAAATGTTAGACATTATAGTGAGGGAAAGCAAAAATAAGGGATTCAGCTTCAATAGCAAAATCACAGACGTAATAACAAAGAGAAAAAGACATGACTGCAATGTACAATAAAGACAAATGGAGCAATATTAAAGCAAGTAAATGAATTTATATATTTGGGAGCTTTGTTAACCTCAGATGATAGATGCACAACAGCGGTGAGATGCAGAATGAATTAGGCAAAAGCAGTTTTCAAAAAAATGATGAAATACTGCACATTTCATTTATGATGATAAAAACAAGCAGAAGAGTTCTTAAATGCTAAAAAGAGTTAGTCCTAACATATAGATGTGAATCATGGATAATAGGACAACAGACAAGAAAATCAATGGAGGCTGTAGAAATGTGGTTTTATAGAAGAATGTATAGATTACCATGGACAGCTAAGAAGAGCAATGAAAACGTTCTGAAGGAGGCCAAAACATAAAGAGAGCTAATATCCAATATTAGGAAGAAGTAATCGACGTTTCTTTGGCTATGTAATGAGAAGGGAACAGCTGGAATATATTGTAACAACTGGGAAAACTGAGGGATGAAGAGATAGAAGGAAGCAAAGAGAAAATATACCAGACAGCTTAAGAGAATGGCTTGGCAGAAGGTCAACAACAGAAATCATAAATAACGGTTGAGATCAAAGTTGTTGATAAACATGATCACCTACACCAGAGGCCCGGTACTTGATGATGATGAAGTAACATTAGCATGTGGCAATATATCACAGATATCCTATAACACACGGTGGAAAGGATAGGACTTGAAATCAACAGGGATATAACAAAAATAATGAAAAATAACAATACACTAGAGCAGGGGTGGCCAAATGGCGGCCCGCGGGCCGGATCTGGCCCGCCAGCCTAGTTTTCTTGGCCTGCGAAGCTCCACGGACTTACTTCATTTTTTACCCCTAATAGCGGATTTCTCCTGGTTTTAATCCGTGTCGGAGTTAACTCTTCTATCGTTCAAGAATACACAATTTGAAAATCTCTGTCAATTTCTCGCAAGAGCTAGATTGGCAACATAATTTCAAATATAACTAACTCCACACACACACGCACGCACGCACGCACGCACGCACACACACACACACACACACACACACTGCACAACTAATGGTGCCGACAATATTCAAAGTCTTTGCTTCGAGTTGGTACCGCAAAGTTGCTTTATTGTCAGTGCGGTGATAGCGTCAGATCTTTGGCTCAACATTTGTCGTCTGGACTTGTGGTGGCTCTTTCATTTCGCGGTAAGGGGTTAATGAGGTTGGGAGGGACAGGGGTGAGGGGACTTCGTAGCTCTAATTCTATCTTTGAAGTTACATTCAAAATGTTTCACTGTTCGCCTTCATTCCCTTTGATCCCATCATCTTGTCTTGTCCATAAAATGACTGCAACGTGTTTATTTGGTCACAATCTTTTGATTTCATTGTCAAACACAAGTCTGTGTATAACTGTCAAATCTGGACTTATTTTCGATAGTGGACCAACATTCTGTGACTTTTAACTTTGATGTGAGATTTTGTATTAAATCATGTTAAAACGTAGAAAAGTTGATTGTGAAAATCGCATATTTAAACCTGAATGGGAATTAGATTATTTGTTCATCTTCAATAAGGATAGTAAACCTCAGTGCTTAATTTGCGTTCAAGTGTTAGCCGTTTTGAAGGAATATAATTTAAAACGGCACTATGCCACACATCATCAAAACATGTATGAGAAACATAGCATTGAAGCTAGGAAGCTTTTGGTTGAACAGCTGAAGACAAAGTTGAATCAACAGCAAAGTATGTATACAAAGGGCAATAGAATTAAAGAGTCATCGATCATTGCATCATATACAGTTACCTATGAGCTTGCAAAATCTAAAAAACCCTTTACTGACGGAAATTTTGTGAAGAAATGTGCGATTCAAATGGCAAAGGCATTCGGTCAAGAAAAAATAGCCAAAGAATTTGAAGACTAGTTGAAAGTTTGCTCTTTGCATGACACTTGTAGAGGGACAGACATATTTTCTGCAGTTCATAGTGCCGTAGATGAAGTAGGTGGTTTTGGAAAGTTGTCTGCAGTGTGTACTGATGGTTGCAAAGCTTTTATTGGTTCAAATACTGGTTTTGTTGGACTTCTAAAGCAAAACAAAATTAACGTACCTACATTGCATTGCATAATTCATCAAGAGGCCCTTTGTGCAAAGTCCATAAATCTAAAAGACACCATGGCTACTGTTGTGAAAATAACAAATTTGATAAGAGGAGGACACCAGTCTTTAAATCACAGGAAGTTTTTATCATTTTTAGAGGAAGTAGATTCTAGCTACGGTGATCTCCTGCTTTATACAGAAGTAAGATGGCTAAGTCGAGGGAAATGTTTAATAATATTTTTTGAACTGAAGAATGACATTTATGACTTCCTGCGAGAGAACTTACCATGCTCCATTGATCTTCAACATGCACTCAAAGACATTAATTTCCTTCATAATCTGGCATATCTCACAGACATCACACAACATTTGAACATATTGAATTTGCAGCTACAAGGGGAAAAGCAAACCATTTTTCAATTGATGGGATATGTTGATGGTTTTAAAAAGAAGCTGAATCTATTTAGACTTTCTTTGCAAAAAAATGATCTGTTCCATTTTTCAAGTTGTAAGCAGTTGTTGTCAGAGATAGAAAGTGCAAACTTCAGTAAGTACGCAGCTGACATTGAACATTTGATTTGTGAATTTGATCGACGATTTCAAGATTTTGAAATGTTTCGTCCGCAAACGGAACTTTTTAATAACCCAATTAAGTGCACAGTGGAGTGCCAGCCATCAGATCTTCAACTAGAGTTGTGTGACCTTCAGTGTGACCCCTTCCTCAGTACTGTAAAGGCATTAGGAGCTGACTTCTGGAAATTGCTACCAAATGAACGTTACCCGTGTCTGAGAAAATGGGCACTAAAGATGTGCTCTATATTCGGCAGCACATATCTCTGCGAGACAACATTCTCTTCCATGAAGTTAATTAAATCTAAGACCAGGAACAGAATGACCGATTCGACATTGTCCCATACTCTCCGAATCGCCACGTCAAAAATGGAAGTGGACTTCAAATCTCTGGTGGAAAGCTGTGACAAGTCACAATCGTCACACTGAGACATTAAAGGTAATTTTAAAATGAATAATTAATGGATTTGTTACAAATCAAATATGTAGTCAAAGTGCAAGCATTATTTATATATTACTATATCGCATAGGTCCCTACTGTCATTTTTGACGATATTCTTAAGTGTGGCCCGCGGGTCTTGGCCTTGGCTTTAATCCGGCCCTCGGGCAACCTCAAGTTGGCCACCACTGCACTAGAGGGCTATATATATCTCAATCATCAGAAATTGGAAAGAATAGACCATGGTATATATATTTGTAGTAATATAGATCAGGAAGGTGAAACAGAAAGAGATGAGAAGTCAAATATCAAAAGCAACAGTAAAATTTAAAAACCTGGACAAAATATGGGAAAAAAAAATACTAAAGGAAAAAAATCTTAGAATCATCATCATTAAGTATCGAGCCTGCTAGCGTAGGTGATCATGTTTCTCCACAACTTTCGAACTAGACAGTTATTTATCATTTCTGTTGTTGTGTAAGAGGGAGTAGGGGATGTGGTGAGGTGTAGATGGTCATGGTGTGTTAGGCAATGGTGAGTGCATGAGATAGTGTACGAGTTCAGGGTCTCGCTTGAAGATTGCAATGAGCGTGTCGGTGAGAATGGTCAGTGTTGAGAGTGACAGGTGAGTAGAGTGAAACGTAGGTAGTTCTTGGGAATGTCAAGGGGAATTGAGAGACATGAAGAGTAAGTAGAGTTAAGAAAAGGACATGATTTCATTGGCTGGGGGGAATGATGTAGGGAGATTCCCATTGGTTGAAACATGAGATAGTTAAGAGGCTACGCAGATAGAAAATAGCAAGGCAAGGCAGGCACATGCGGTCTAAGTTATTAGAGAAGTGGATCTATTTTAATAGTAACAGGACGAATTCCCATATTAGCTAGCCATGTGTAGAACAACCAGACTGTGGACATTTCGCTTAAGGAGAAGTGAATGTAATTTAACGGAACGAGTGAGACTGGATCCTTAGTTTCGGAAGCTGGATGTTCTGTAATCATACTGTGGAGTGAAGTAAAACAACCACACTGCCTTGTGGGTGAGATTTTTAGTCAAAGGCTAGCGAGCCAACAGTAACCATATCGACGAAAGGCAACTGAGAACCACCGTAGTAATTTATTTGTACGAACGTAGAATATTCAACTCAAATGTATTATCAACATTTACATGTGAAAGCTGGAAAACATAAAAAAGAGATTGAGAGAAAACTAAACACTTTTGAAGACAAATGCCTAAGAAAAACACTCTGTGAATGAATTAAATTTTAATATAGAGATAAGAAAAATGACCATGCAACCAATGATCTCATTTGCAATTAGGAAGAGAAGATGGACATATTTCAGATATGTGCTGAGAAGAGACAACAAGAGGATTCCAAAACATGCTACTCTATAGGAAACATAAAGATACAGAGAAAGAGAAGACAACAAGAGGATTCCAAAACATGCTATTCTATAGGAAACATAAAGATACAGAGAAAGAGAAGACAACAAGAGGATTCCAAAACATGCAACTCTATAGGAAACATAAAGATACAGAGAAAGAGAAGACAACAAGAGGATTCCAAAACATGCTACTCTATAGGAAACATAAAGATACAGAGAAAGAGAAGACAACAAGAGGATTCCAAAACATGCTACTCTATAGGAAACACAAAGATACAGAGAAAGAGAAGACAACAACTGTTTATGAAAAAATCGTATCTGCTGTCAGTACACACAACTATTGTTTCTAAAAACACAAACATCTCCAGCTTTATCACTGTGTCTTTTATAACCATTCGGTTCCAGAGACGCATATTAACTTCAAAGAAGAAAAAATCTTCACTCAGTACCACAGATGCATATATATGGCCGTATTATAAAATAATACAGTTTGTGATATAAGAGATGTAACCAATAATTAGTGTCATGATTTTTCTCATTTGTTTCTGTTCCACCGATTTCCATCTTTGGCAAGTTTCGGAAAATGTAGTAAATATAGTAAACTGTGATTTGGAATTTGATCTCATCTGTATTATGTTAAAAAAATGACAGGAGGTAAAAAAGTGAACGTTTTTCTGTAGATCAGGGATGGCCAATAAGGTGCCCGGGGGCCACTTGTGGCCTACAACGTCCTTTTCTTGGCCCGTGGTGGAAAAAAAATAAAATCAGATTGCATTTAGCAAAAAGTCCTGGGTAAATTTATTTAAAATTTGTTACATTAACTTCTAGCGTGGAGAAAGCTAACTCAAATATTCCCTAGTAGTTTGTTTAAAATAAAGTATAATTATTGGTGGAAACATCCGAGGTAAATCAAAGAAGAATAATAGTACAAGTAGACCTATGTTTAACACTTGGAACACTCTAGTAGTTAGTTTAACGCTGCGTCATTCCTGACCCATCCTTTTTTCCATTTGATCATCCTGCGATTGACTGAAACAAACAAAGAAGTCGACGAATGGTTCTAGAACCGACTCTCTGTTTGGCAAGTTCAAACAGTTTTCGCCAAGAAATACTGTCAGTCACCCACCTCCTCCTCCCCAACACATTCACCTCACAATTATTTTACTTTCAGTTTCTTTCTCTCCAGTCCTCTTTTCATCAGTCAAAATTATATATCCAATATCCGATCTGATCATTCTGATTTTGTAGAGTTGCTGTGAACAATTCCATTTTTAACAGGAAACAGTGCTATTGTTGTAATCTGTGTTTTCATTGTCTGTTGCTTCGGTCGTGGTATAATATGAGCAATAAACGTCAATTAAATGAAAAAATCAGATTTTTTTCATGAGAAATGGGAACATGATTTTTTATTTATCAACAATAAGGATAGCAAACCACAATGCCTTATGTGTTTGTGTGGTCTGTAAATAAAGAGTATAATCTTAAATGGCATTACACACAGCACCATGCTGTTAAATACAAGGACTACATTGGTACAATACGTTTTACACTTGTGTGCGATTTGAAGAAAAAGGTTAGTGCTCAGAAATCTCTTTTTACTACATTAACAAAAAACAAACAAGTTCCTTAATGACATCGTTTGTTGTAAGTGCAGAGATAGCGAAATAAAAAAAAATCATTATGTGACAGTGATTTCGTAAAGCATTGTTCTATTAACATGGCGCATGCATTTGGGGAAGAAAAAATTGCCAGTCATTTTGACAGCATTCCACTATCAAAACAGAGTCACTAGAAGGGTTGAGGAAATAAGTTCTCATATATCTAGTAAATTAAAGAGTGTCGTTACAAATTCCACTTACTTTTCTCTGGCTTTGGATGAATCTACTGACATATCAAACACAGCACAACTTTTAATGTTCATAAGAATTGAAGAACTGTTTCAAAAGACTTTATTATCAATGAAGAGCTACTAACTTTAGATTCATTGCATAATACGACCAAAGACAAGACATTTATGACTCAGTTATGAAAGTTGTTAATGGTATCGGTTACTTAACAGACTTTCAGCAATAGTGACAGATGGCGCTAAGTCAATGTGTGGTACTCAAACAGGTTTAGTTAGATTATTAAGAAAGGCTGGAATCCATTGCCCAACATTACATTGCATTATACACCAGGAGGCGCTGTGTGGCAAGATTCAAGACGTGGAGGATGTTATGAAAACTGTAATAAAGTGTGTGAATTTAATGAAAGGCAGGAATCAGGCTTTGACACACAGACAGTTTATAAATTTTCTATCAGAAGTTGAGGCGGAATATGGTGAGTTAGTGCTCTACACACAAGTACGCTGGCTAAGCAGAGTACGCTTACTAAGCAGAGGGAATTATTTGAGGCGGTTTTTTGCTTTGAGAAATGAGATAAAGCAGATTTTAGAGAAACATGATACCAATAAAGAACTGATCAGAAAAATGTCTGATCCACATTTTAACAGCAATATTGGCCTTTTTAACTGATATCGCCCATCACATGAATGAACTCAATGTGAAGCTACAGGAACGTTCCCATACAGTCTCAGATTTGGTAGGACACCTAGATGGATTTATAAGTCAACTAAAAGTTTTTAGATTTACCCTGGCCAAAGAGAAAACTTCATTTATTTTCCTTTGTGAATTGGTTGAGGAGCGCAGTAACACTGATTTAAGATTTTTCTGTATTAATGTTAGACAAACTATTGGAGCAATTCAATGAACGATTTTCTGACTTCAGTGGTATATGACCAGAACTGGCATTGTTTAACAACCCTATGAAGTGTGACATTTTCCAACAACATGACACTTTTCAGTTGGAGTTATGTAACTTTCAAAGTGACCCCTTTTTCCAATTAAGGATGGAGATAGGAGTTGACTTTTGGTTGGAAACTTGTGCCATGGGAAAATATCCCGCATTGAGTGATTTCAGTTTGAAAATTACTTCTATGTTCGAAAGCACATATATATGTGTGAATGTACTTTTTCAACAATGAAGGAGATTAAATCATCACAAAGAAACAGACTCACTGATGGCCACCTTCAGGATTTATTACGATTATCATCATCATCTTTACACATTGACCTTGATGAAATTCTTGCTGCACATGAATGTCCACATTGTTCTCATTAAGGTTTGTTACATGTCAACTTTAAAATGACCTAACTAAAACATATTTGTTAAACAATATAAATAGCAACTTTCTTCATTTTTATAAATCAACTAGGCATTTTTAACTCTGTTGCAACAAAATGATTTATGTAAGCAAATAATGCCAAAAAAACAAAAATATCACCTTAAAACAAATGCCGAGTTTATTTGTATTGATGTTGTTATGTGTGTATGGCCCGCCACAAAAAAAAAAAAAAAAAATTAAAAAGTGGCCCGCCATTTGAAAGAAATTGGCCATCCCTGAGCTATATGATCGTTCATCCTTCCCAGTCTTCGAGCAAAAAAAAAAATATGTTTTAACACATTCATCATCTTGTTTTCTCATCTCTTCTATTAATTTGTTTGACTCTTCACTTTGGAGACCCCAGTGGCCAGAACACTACTTCTGAATTGGTAGTACAAAATTCTTGTATGTCCTTTCTTTTATTTACACCAACTGTAGCAACTGTAAATGGACAATAGGACAACAGACAAGAAAATCACTGGAGTCTGTAAAAATGTGGTTTTACAGAAGAATGTTGAGATAGAAGAGGTTCTATCTTTTTCACTTTCTTCACTAAACTGTCATTTGCTTTTTTCTAAACTGATTATTTTGTTGGTCAGATCTGTTCTATCAGGTTTAATTTTTCTTCTACATTTCTCTTCAATCCTTTGTTAGTTTTCTCTAAGCTACTGACAAATTTAACTACCTTTCTATCATTTTTCTCTTTGGCTTGTTTCAATACCCTAATCTCATGGTCCTTTTTTTTTATTAATTTCTCTTCCATTTCCTCTACTACTCTTTTACTTTCTTTATTTTTCTTCTCAAATTTAGTCTCAAACTATCACCATGTAATTTCACTATCACTACCTACACAGGCATCAACATAATTCTTTAGAAAATAATCTGATCTTTCTACACTGTTGGAAACAGGCCAACCACACAAAATAATCTTATATATATATATACTGATGGAAACAGGCCAACCACACAAAATAATCTGATCTTTCTACACTGTTGGAAACAGGCCAACCACAAAAATAATCTGATCTTTCTACACTGTTGGAAACAGGCCAACCACACAAAATAATCTGATCTTTCTACACTGATGGAAACAAGCCAACCACACAAAATAATCTGATATATCTACACTGATGGAAACAGGCCAACCACACAAAATAGTCTGATCTTTCTACACTGATGAAAACAGACCAACTTCACTTAGATAAACAGACCTACCTCCACTGACGTAAACAGAACACAGGTACCGCACTCCCTCCCCACTCAAAGTCACAGACTGGACTAGCTGGTTCACGTTACAGTGAATGTCCAGTGTTGATTCATCCACGCTAACATTTCTTGGGTTGAGACAAACTAGGCTGCCATTATTAAATTTGACTGCCAGTCGATGAAGGAAACCTACAACACAATTAGCCATTCATCAACATAAGAATAACAAAAATATATGAATCTCTTAACATAGTTTCATGATTGACCTAATCTTGTGCACTCACAATTCAATAATTCAACAGTTGAGAAGAATATCACAATTGATGAACATAAAGTAGTTTTATTACTTATAATGCCACTGTGTTCATGAAATATTTATACTTTAATAGTCCTAATAGAACATTTCTTGATAAACATGTAAATGTTCTACCACATTGTGTTGCATAAAATAAAATGTTCCTATTATAAAATCATCATCAGTAGATATACACATCTTATACCCATTTTCCCATATATTCTTAAAGTTACACTTTCACATTATTTATTTTTGTATTGCTAGGAGCACATCCACCATCCCACATGTTGACGTAATTATGCATTTTGTTGTATAAGGTGCCTATGTGTTTATAGACATACATTCCTGTGCCGATCTTTATTGTGCAGGAGAGTAGGAGTGATTAAATAACGAAGCTGGACTGTCTTACAAGGTCAAGGAGATACTTTCCTTTCCTAGAAAAATTCAGTACCCATTTAAGGCTGGGTCATTCTTCAAGCTGTCGACCAGAATCAAACTCAACCCATTGTCCTTAGTAGTCCAGTTCACATGCCACTGAGTTATTGCATCTCCCCTAGTAACATGGGGTCAAATAAAAAAAAAGACTGCCTCAGCTTTTTTTTTTTTTCCCAGAAAACTGTTATTATTTCTGTTGCACGACAAAAACTAAGGAGATATTCCAAGGTAATTTCGTGCTAGAGAAGAAAGATAACCCAGGCGGACATTCCCAAAGCAAAAGTACAAAAGTAATGCATGATCTAAATCTGGACATTAGAATATGTCAACATGGGAAGACTACTTTATTTGGAAAGACACCTTTAATTACATACAGAATTTACCTTGCAGGAATGTCCATGAAAACATAGTAAGGATAAGGTAACAATTCCAAACAAATTTTGGCTGAAAATGGTTACACTTAACCACATATTCCGTATCAAGTCACAAAATATGGCTCTAGTAACCGAAACAAGAACAGAGAAGCTGTGCTCTGTGGATTGTAATTTATTGACATTTCCAAAATAATTTTCACTAAAAACCCCTTGTAATTCTCTTACTTTAACCTCTTCTCTGACTTCTTAAGCAAGTTGTCCAAACAAACCATGTGTTTTAGATCAATTTTCTTTATTTTTTTCTAAAATTTATTTCAAATTAAAAAAAAAAAAAACTGACCGCAGTTTTTTAAACCCCTTTATAGTGAAAGTGGTACCAAAACAATGGAAAACAGTGCAACCATTCCATGACACCAAGCTATATAGCATCTTCTCTCTTTGTCATACACGATCTCTGTTCCCTGTATTTTGCTAGTTGTAACCAAATATTCCAACTTCCCTCTTCTCATGATGTGCCAGGAAAATGTTGATTGTATCTTTCTGATGTTTTTTAAGAGTTCCCTTTTAGTGCTGGCCTCTTTCAGAATTCTTCTGAACTTTAAATCTCTCAGTCAAATAATCCCTTATCTTCCCCTGCTACACTCACATTCACAACAACACACAGCATAAAACAAAGGTAAAATATAACCTGAGTGTTGTTCCTTACCTGAGTTACTGACTCGAACCCTCAACCAAGTAAATATTATTTGGTTATTTAATGGAACTGTGATGGTGTTCCCAGGAGGTGAAGAAGTCAAGCATGTGTTATCATCACCATCAGTTATTACTTCCATCATATTATGAGCCAAATCAGCTGTTCAAGAATAATTACAAAACAGTAAACCTCCAGATGTCATTAACATTGATTACATAATGAATAAATGTTGCAAGGGCAATAATGACATTAAATGGTACGACAAGAATTACTTGGAAGATCTAGATTTCGCAGATGATACAATGCCCCTAAGTAACATTAACAAAGTGGCTGCCCTGCTGCCTTGCAGGTAAGCTCGGGAGAGTAAAGGCTAAGGGAGGGTACCCCAAAGTAAAACAAACCCACTGCCTTGAGGTTGAGACATTTTAGTCAAAGACTAGCGGAGCCAACTGTAAACAAACCAATGAAAGGCAACAGAAAACCACCGTCGTAATTTATGTGTACAATCATGAATCGCCACAATAATAGAAATCACGACAACAATGGTAAGGGGGACTCCAATGGAAAACTCTCGTTCGGTGGTGAACATCATGTGCTACAGGTGATCCCCGATCGTCATCAAGCTACTGTAAGCAAAATAAAGATAAAACAGATTCTACAGATAGGTAGTTGGAATGTGAGAACACTAATGCAGAAGGGTAAACTAGAAAACATCAAACAAGAAATGAAAAGAAGGGGTGTACAATTACTGGGACTTTGTGAAATGAGATACACCGGATCAGGGGGGATTTATTCTGATGAACATAAAATAATCTATTCTGGAGGTACTGAACACCAAAGATGAGTAGGTATCAACTTCTATGCAGAAAGAGCAAGAACAATGAAAGGCTTTTACCCAATATCTGACTCCTATTAGTGAAATTGAATGGAAAGCCAATAGTTATAAATCTTATACAAGTTTATGCAACAACGGCAGACAGTCCAGAGGAAACAACTGATACATTTTATGATGAGTTGAATAAGGCAATTCCTGAATGCAAACCACTTGAAAACACCATAGTTCTAGGAGATTTAATGCAAAAGTTAAGGAAAGAGTTGAGGAAGTAGTTGGTCATTATTGCTTAGGCGAGAGAAATGAAAAAGGTGATAAACTTATTGACTGGGCAAAAACACACAGCATGATAATAGGAAACACCTGGTTTAAGCAACATCCAAGATGTCTGTGGACATTGAAAAGCCCAGGAGACAACGCACATAAAAAATTGATAAAAAATTATAAACAATAGATTTCGAAACAGTCTGGTGTGTGTGAAAACTAGACCAGGGGCAGATTGCAATAGTGATCATGTACCATTTGTGGGAAAGCTTAGAGTAAAATTAAAATCAACAAAACGAGCCTCAGTTAACATCAAGTTAAATTTAGATTTACTCAAATCAGACAAGAAGTTGCAAGACAAATATAAAAGCACAATTCAGAACCGGTACAATGCAATAGAGACGATAAACATTGATGAACAGTGGGAAATGCTAAAAGAATCAATGCAACAAACATCAAAAGAGTTCATATCACCAGTGAGAACAAATTCAAGAAAGAAATGGATGACAGATGAAATTTTGCAGCTAATGGAAACAAGAAGGAAAAATAAAGAAAATAAAGATGAGTATAAGAGATTAAATAAAGAAATTGCAATAAAATGCAATGAAGCAAAAGAAGCATGGCTAAAAGAGTGATGCAAAGAGGTCAAAATGTAACAAAAAAGAGATGCTAAAGTTATATACAAACAAATTGAAGGAATTAACAGGAAGAAAAACACAATCAAAAACTGGTTGTTTAAGATCAGAATAGTTTTCACACACACCAGACTATTTCTAAATCTATTGTTTATCATTATGTAATCTATATGTTTACGTGCGTTGTTTCCTGGGCTTTTCAATGTCCACAGACGTCTTGGATGTTGATTAAACCAGGTGTTTCCTATTATCATGGTGTGTGTTCTTGCCCAGTCAATAAGTTTGTCACCTTTCTCATTTCTCTCGCCTTAGTTAGCTGAGTGACAGTGTTCCATAGCGTTTGGCTTTTCGCGGCGAGGCGCTGTGCATGGGTTCGATCATGCTTTGATCCATATATTGTTCTTTGTTTTTTTTCTGTTGTTGTTTATTTGTCATTTTTTCCTCGAGTGCTGTAAACATACCTCTTCATCTGAATTTATTTGCTGATTATCGCCTCAGAAGTTTCCCTCTATAATAATATTCATTTATTATTATTTATCTCCTTGTTTAAGATCAAAGGAAGGCATAAGAGAACGATAGACAGAATACATTAAAGATCTTTATAATGATGAACGAACAGAAGTAAATATTAAGGATAATGGAGGAAGACTAGAAATACTCAAAGAAGTGGAAGACGCCTTGTGCAATATGAAAGCAGAAAAAGCTCTTGGACCAGATAATATAACTAAAGAGGAGATTTAAGCCATGGGTGATTTTTGAATGGAAATAATAACAAAAATATTGAATGATATCTACAACACAAGATATATACAAAATTACCTGCTAAAATCAATATTCATAGTCCTACCAAATAAATCTGGTGAGATTGAATGCGATGATCATCGCACAATAAGCCTTATGAGTACATGACTAAGATATTACTCAGAATCATCATGCGAAGAGTGCAAAACATAATCAATCCAGAAATTAGTGATGAACAGTGTGGTTTTGTTAGAGATAAAGGAACGAGCAATGCCATATACATCATAAGATCTTTAGTAGAAAGATCCATAGAGGTCAAAACAGATCTATACCTATGTTTCATAGATTATACCAAGGCATTTAACAAAGTAAAGCACCAAGAAATAATCAACATTTTAGAAAGCATAAATGTAACAGTAAAGATCTAATAATAATAAAGAACATGTACTGGCAACAAACAGCGGCCATAAGAACTGGAAACCAAATGGGAATGTTTCAACAAAATAAAACAGGGTGTTAGACAAGGTTGTGTGCTGTCACTAGATTTGTTTAATATGTATCATCATCATGTGCCATACCGGTTGTCGTTGGCGATCATGTCCTTCCACATTCTTCTATCCACAGTGCATCGTATGAGTTCTGTTGTTGACTGTTTTCCATGCCATGGCACCAAGCTATCCAGTATTTTCTCTCTTTGTCGTCCGTGATCTTTCTTTCTTTTATTTTGCCAGTTGTAACCAAGTATTCCAACTTTCTTTTCTCATGATGTACCCAAAAAATGTTGATTGCTTCTTTCTGATGGTTTTTAAAAGCTCCCTTTTTGTGTTGGCCTCTTTGAGAACTTCCTCATTTATCTTTTTAGCTATCCAGGGAACTTTCAACATTCTTCTGAGAAATCCCATCTCTGTGGCCTCTAATCAGCTTTTCATTTGTTTGTCTATTGTCCATGATTCGCTTCCATAGGTCATAATTGGGTCTATATAGCATCGATGATCTCTCTCATTTCTATTGACATAGATTTGTTGCATAAGATATTTTTCATTTTCTGAAATGCTATTTTGGCCTGAGCTATTCTGGTTTTTATTTCTGTGGTGCATCTTCCATATGATGTTATCACTGTGCCCAAGTATTTCAAACGTTGCACTTGTTTCAGATTTGTCTTGTTTATTTTTATGCTGCATGATGGTGATGATTGTTTCTTCGATATAACCATTACTTCTGTTTTCTTACTATTCAGACTGAGACCTTTCTTGTTGCCTTCTTTTACTATCATGTCTATCATTTCTTGTAGCTCATTCTCTGTCTCTGCTATTAAGACGGTGTCATCCGCATATCGCAAGTTATTTATGTTGTGACCATTGACTTCAATTATTTATCTGATAATATGTTCGCTGTAAAGTGAAAATAAATCCGGCAACAGAACACAGCCTTGTCTGACTCTTTTGTTTCATAAATTGAAATTGTCCTGTTTGGTTGTTAATTCGTATAGCTGCTGTTCGTTGCCAGTACATGTTTTTTACGATTCACAGATCCTTGTCATCAATGTTTAATTTCTCCAGCATATTTATTATTTCCACATGCTTTACTTTGTCAAATTCTTTCATGTAGTCTATAAAGCACATATATAGATCTTTCTTTACCTCTATAGATCTTTCTATCAATGTTCTTAAGATGTATATTGCATTATTGGTGCCCTTTCCTTCCACAAATCCACATTGTTCCTCACTTATTTCTGGTTTTATTTTGTTCCTTACACATCTCATGATCTATCTATCTATCTTTCGTTCGCCTGAAGTATTGTCTATATCCGCAATGTCGTTCCCTGTATAAATTTTACTGTCTTTTGTAATTCTTGCAGTGACCCATATAGTTTTGTCTGTAAAGTTGTATCTATGGGCCAATGGATTTTCCTCAGTCTACTATATTCAGTGCAGTCTTGAAGTATGTGTTCAGCAGTCTGGGGCGTCTGTCCACATGTACAAGTAGTTGATGTGCCGATCTTGAATTTTGTATACATGTGACTATGGAGTGGATTGTGTCCTGTTCTGAGGCGTATAATGATAACTTGTTCATATCTATTCATATTATGAAAGGCATCCTGATTTGGGGCTTGTGGTCCTCTGATTGATTTGATTATCTGTTTCTTATGATGGTATGTAACCGGTGTATCTATTTGTGTGCCTGTTGAACCTTCCTTTGCCAACTGATCTGCTTTCTCATTTCCTGGTATTCCACAGTGAGATGGGATCCACTGCAGGGCAACCCTGTGGTGCTTGCAGAACATCTCATGATTATTCTTAGTAATATTTTAGTCATATGGTTCATGAGACTAATAGTGTGATGGTCTTCACAATCAGTGGCGCCTGACTTCTTTGGTATGGCTACAAAGATAGATTTTAGTAGATCTTCAGGTATGTGTCCAGTGTTATATATGTTATTGAGTAGTTTTTTATGACTTGTATGTGTATGTGCTATGTATAGTGAGATTATTTTAAGATCAATAAGGGGCATGCCTGGAATAACAATTGGAAGTCATAAAATAAATAATCTAAGGTATGCTGATGATACAGTCTTAAACGCTAAAAATGAAAATGAGTTACAAGAAATGTTAGACATTATAGTGAGGGAAAGCAAAATAAGGGATTCAGCTTTAATAGCAAAATCACAGACGTAATAATAACGACAGAGAAAAAGACATGACTGCAATGTACAATAAAGACAAATGGAGCAATATTAAAACAGGTAAATGAATTTATATATTTGGATGCAGAATGAATTAGGCAAAAGCAGTTTTCCAAAAAATGATGAAATACTGCGCTATTCATTTGTGATGATAAAAACAAGCAGAAGAGTTCTTAAATGCTAAAAAGAGTCAGTCCTGACATATGGATGTGAATCATGGATAATAGGACAACAGACAAGAAAATCAATGGAGGCTGTAGAAATGTAGTTTTACAGAAGAATGTATAGATTACCATGGACAGCTAAGAAGAGCAATGAAAACGTTCTAAAGGAGGCCAAAGCATAAAGAGAGCTAATATCCAATTAGTCATTAGTCGAAAGATCATCCTCCTTGCACAAGGGACATACCCATACGTGCTCCGATTTCCCTTCGAGTAAATTCACAAGTGTGTGACGGCTGATCGTGCCGGTTCGCAGTTGGTTGACCATACGCCTCTGGCGTCCTGAAAAGTGTTCACTCTTAGCTGTGCCAAGCCTTACGCGACTATGCGTTAGTCTCGCCATTGCGTTTGAGTCCTTGTCGTCTCGAAAGTCTGCCACTCTTCCTGCTTCGCGGATAGCGTGTAAAATGTCTGCGTTGTCCATGGCGTTGCCATCTGAAATTTTAGCCTTTTCAGCAAGCTTGTCGGCTCGTTCGTTCCCTTGCACTCCGGAGTGGCCAGGTACGTAGATAAAGACGATTTCTTTTAAAGTTGACAGCTGCAGAGACTTCAACCACTCTCTTCGCCTCCACCCAGCCTCAACCTTCTTAAGCATACTCATGGAGTCACTGAGAAAGCATGCACCTGCGAATGTCTGTGTTTCGAGCCATGTCATTGCCTTAGTGACTGCTAATACCTCCACTGTCATGCTGCTCGTTGTCTGCGAAAAAGCACCACTGTCCTCATGCACCATTTGCCCTTTCACCTGCGCTGTATATGCCCATGAGCATCGTTTATTTCGTACAACCGAACCATCTGTGTAGATAATAATATTGCCAGACGTTACGTTTTCTTTGATTAACGCCTGAATCCTATCCTCTACGACCTTGGGATTCATCGTTCTAAACTCTTTATTCATTGTTATGCAGACTTTGATAGTAATTGTAGAAATGTCATTAGGCCATTGCCGCCATTCTTCTCCACGCTGCAAATCATTTAGCATGCACACCTTTTGAATGGATTTCTCTGCCCTGCTCATCCACGACTGGCCTCGCTCGAGTCTATCGCCTTTTGGTGCTAGCGCTACAGAATTTAAAGGATGTCTTTCATCAGCAAGAATGTTCAGAAAAGCGCGTGCTCTACACAACTCGATTCTACTTTCTATGGTTGGGATGTCAAGTAGGTATCTTAACGCTCTGCATGACGTGTCTCTAGTGCAGCCAAGAATAATGCGCATAGCCTCGTTCTGAATTTTTTCAAGCCTATCTAACTGAAGTTTGCTGAGAGTTTGAATCGCCAAAGCGTATTCTAGAACAGAAACAACCAGTCCCTGATATAATGTATGCAGGTGCCGCTGTTCACAGCTTGCAGCGGCCATTACTTTCATAGCAACAAGACCCTTTTTTTGCTTTCTCTATCACGTTATCAATGTGCTTTACGAAAGCAAGGCTTCGATCTAAATGAATACCTAAATATTTCATTGTCATAGATCTTGGCAAAGTGTCTGAAAACATTTCTACAGATGGAGTATCAATATTCACGATGTTGTTATATAGTGAGAACCAATTCACTTCAGCTTTTGATGGATTCACGTTGGCACCTGCCTCGTCACACCACTCTTGTATGCGCCTGAGTTCTGATTGTAGGTCAGCAGTTATTTTGTTTCGATCTTTTCCCTGTCGATAAACCAAAATGTCATCGGCGTAAGACAAAGTGCGACCTGGCCCTTCCAACCGATCTTTTGTGATTTTCACAGTGTATGCATTGAACAGTACGGGAGATAAAGGTGAGCCTTGCGGTAACCCAGGATACATCGTAATTATATCAGAAGTCCAACTACCAGATCGAAAAACCACTTTGCGCTGAAAGAGTGCCGCTGTTAACCAATTTAGGATGAGGGGACTGACGCCAAAATTTATGAGCTGGTTGAATAAGAAGTTAAAGGGTACTTTGTTGTAAGCGTCCTCTAGATCTATTGCAGCAGCACATGTCTCTAAACCGCGTTGAAACCCTTCATAAACATCCTGAGCAAACACGGCAGCATTTGACCAAGTCTCTCTACACGGACGATACCCTCCAGCGTTGGTGGAAACAAGTTTGCGTTTTCAAAATAGCAAGAAAGTTTCTTTGCAATTACCTTTTCTAAAAGCTTGCCTATGGTATTCTGCATGGTTATGATGCGGTAGCCCTGAATTTTCCTGTGGTCTTTGCTTGGTTTTGGTAGCGGTATCAAGTAGCTGTGTAGCCATTCTTCATTGATTATTGCAGTCCTGATACTATCATTGTACATGCTTACCAGTTCGCCTAAATCAGCATCAGATAAGTTGTTGATATCCGCGTATCTTATCCCATCTGGGCCTGGGGCGCTGTTCTTAGATCGTTTTAATGCGAGTCTTACTTCCTCTACCGAGACATAATCACTGTTATCTGCTAAGTCAGCACCACCTAAAATAGAAATATGTTCTCTCACAACTCTTCTTTCCTCTACATTTTTGTGGTCACACTGCTGTAGGTAGTGAGCCAGCAGTGCCTTACCCTTGCTTTCATCAGTTTTATGCCAGATAGAATCAGCATCTTGGAAATCTGGAATTGCTTTACTCTGCACTTTACCGTTCATACTTTTATGCAGCCTCCAGAACAGTTTTAACGATTTATCACGACCTATCCTATCACAGAACTGATCATATTTTGTTCTTAAAGGGGATAGTACAGGAAAAGATTACTTCTTTTCAAGAAGTAGCCATGAAAGCAAAAAGTGATAAATGGGCTGAGTTCTGTGATAGGATAGGTCGTGATAATATCCAATATTAGGAAGAAACAATCAACATTTCTTTGGCTATGTAATGAGAAGGGAACAGCTGGAATATATTGTAACAACTGGGAAAACTGAGGGATGAAGAGATAGAAGGAAGCAAAGAGAAAAGATACCAGACAGCTTAAGAGAATGGCTTGGCAGAAGGTCAACAAGAGAAATCATAAATAACGGTTGAGATCAAAGTTGTTGAGAGACATGATCACCTACACCAGAGGCTCGGTACTTGATGATGATGAAGTAACATTAGCATGTGGCAATATATCACAGATATCCTATAACACACGGTGGAAAGGATAGGACTTGAAATCAACAGGGATATAACAAAAATAATGAAAACTAACAATACACTAGAGGGCAATATATATCTCTATCAAAAGGAATTGAAAAGAATAGACCACGGTATATATATTTGTAGTAATATAGATCAGGAAGGTGAAACAGAAAGAGATGAGAAGTTGGATATCAAAAGCAACAGTGAAATTTAAAAACCTGGACAAACTATGGAAATAAAAAATACTAATAGAAAAAAATCTTAGAATCATCATCATTAAGTATCAAGGCTGCTAGTGTAGGTGATCATGTTTCTCCACAACTTTCGAACTAGACATTTATCATTTCTGTTGTTGTGTAAGAGGGAGTGGGGAGGTGGAGATGGTCATGGTGTGTTAGGCGAGGGTGAGTGCACGAGATAGTGTACGAGTTCAGGGTCTCGTATGAAAATTGGGATGGGCGTGTTGGATAAGAGTGGTCAGTGTTGAGAGTGACAGGTGAGTAGAGTGAAACGCAGGTAGTTCTTGGGAATGTCAAGGGGAATTGGGAGACACGAAGAGTAAGTAGAGTTAAGAAAGGATGTGATTTCATTTCCTGGGGGGAATGATGTAGGGGGATTCCCATTAGTTGAAACATGAGATATTTAAGAGGCTATGTGGATAGAAAATAGCAAGGCAAGGCAGGCACATGTGGTCTAAGTTCTTAGAGAAGTGGATCTATTTTAATAGTAACAGGACGAATTCCCATATTAGCTAGCCATGTTTAGAACAACCAGACTGTGGACATTTTGCTTAAGGTGAAGTAAATGTAGTTTAATGGAACGAGTGAGACTGGATCCTTAGTTTAGGAAGCTGGATGTTCTGTAATCATACTGTGGAGTGAAGTAAAACAACCACACTGCCTTGTGGTGAGATTTTTAATCAAAGGCTAGCGGAGCCAACAGTAACCATATCGACGGAAGGCAACTGAGAACCACCGTAGTAATTTATTTGTGCGAACGTAGAATATTCAACTCAAATGTATTATCAACATTTACATGTGAAAGCTGGAAAACACAAAAAAGAGATTGAGAGAAAACTAAACACTTTTGAAGACAAATGCCTAAGAAAAACACTCCGTGAATGAATTAAATTTTAATATAGAGATAAGAAAAATGACCATGTAACCAATGATCTCATTTGCAATTGGGAAGAGAAGATGGACATATTTCGGATATGTGCTGAGAAGAGACAACAAGAGGATTCCAAAACATGCTACTCTATAGGAAACATAAAGATGCAGAGAAAAAGAAAACTTATTGAGACACTGAAAAGTACACTTATAAGGGAAGCAAAGTTAATAGGCATAGACTCACTAGAGAGGATCGAACATCACGCTAAGAACAAAGACGGATGGCAAAAAAACACTAGGAAGGATCAAGATCAAGAAACCTCCATATTAAATATAACAGATGCGCTCACGTTAAAAATATATATTACCTATCAGAGAGTAAACTTCTATGGCAAACCAAATTTAGTCTCAAACTATCACCATGTTATTTCACTATCACTATCTACACATGCATCAACATAATTCGTTACAACCACAGTTTCAAACTCTGGTTATCTCTTGTCTCTTGTGTCTTAATTACTTTTCTACCAGTTCTATATTTCTTATAGATTAACTTTTCTACACAACTCTTTTCGTCCTCATCTGCTGTCAGAAATTCGTCAATATATCTGCTGCAGTATCTGTATTCACAATAAATTTACCCTTATTTTGTTCCCTAATCCTCGTGTTTATTTGCAGACCATACAACTTATAGTTTGGTTTCTCATAGAGTGCATAGGTTCTCTCTTTACTGTCATTTATTAAAAATGGTCTTTTTTTTCGGTTGTCTTGATATTTGTTTCTTATTACTGGTCTAAATATCTCTACTGGTGCCTCATTATGAGAGAAGTAAAGAATAGTAACACTGTGACCTTCCAGGTAAGTCGTAAGAGGCGACTAAGGAGGTTGATCGATGGCTTGACAAGCTGTCATTGTAAAAAGCATTATTATGGAAACAGCGCCATATATTTTAGAGCAGTGATATCTGCAATATGTGCCACTTTGGCAAGCAAAGTTTGTTTTTGAGATTGTGGTTCTGCCCTATGTGCCGTCTTCGGCTCGAAAGGACAATAGATGGATAGATAGAAATATCTCTACTTGCATTTCATAATTATTTACACGTTCCCTCTTCAAAATATTATTTACTATTGTGCTATCTTTATAAAGTATTATGGCTCTATTTCTGCCATATGGTCTGTCTATAAATGTACAAAATATAATTTTTCCAACTTTATCAAAATTTCTCCTAACTTGTTTTTCTTATATCCTTCTTTTAATTCTTTACTATTATTTTACAGCTATTTGTTTTGTTTTCCATATCCCTTGCTGCACTAACTTTAGCAATAATTATTTCTTTTGTAACAAAACAATGTCTAAATATTCTTTACAATACTATAAAATTACAATATAATAAACAAATAATCAATTATGTGTTCTTATATCTGTATCTGAAAATAAGGAAATTGTTATTAATAGTATTGTTGAATGAACTTTTCAATTTATGGCTGAATCAATATTCAACAATAATGCAACATCATAATCAAAATTAATCTAATACATTTCACATACTACCTATATAGCTAATTTACTTGTAACTTAATTATCATAATTCTAACACACGATACTGCAGTTTTCATCACTTTTCTGATAGTTAATATTACAGTTAATTAAATACACAATTTTGAAGCTTGAGAAAAAATGCGAACATTCCTTTTCCTAAAAATCACATTAGATTGTTCTTCTGTTCTGTTTGACTATGATGAAAGTCGGGTCAACTACCACAGTTCTCTTGGACCGGTAATTGATAAATTTTAATATTGATTAACATTGGTCTCAATGACATGGCTGGTTAGCTTGATGGGTATGTAGTACTTCAGCTCGTGTAGTCAAAATAACAGCTCGGCATCACACAATCTTGTTATAGCCTTTTTACGTGTAAATCATCCGCTAATCACAGTTGGTTTGCATGGCACAAAATTAATCTTAAAATAGTGTCTCTCTTACCTCAAGAAAATTTAAAACCAAGATAACGGTCTCTGTATCAAATGATCTTTGACACTGCATATAATCCTGGTCGCTGGACCAAACATGACCTTGTTCTAGTGTCACCACACTCAAGATCTTACTTTCATTTTAATGGAATGAACAACAAGGTTTCATAAACAAGGTTTCATGGTTGGAGCCATTCCAATTGACTCAGCTAGACTTGACTTCCTAGAGCGAGTGAGCTCGAACTTGACTAAGCTTGTACTAACCAAGGAGAGACCCAAAGGAGAGAGACTGACTGCTGACTGCTTGACCATTGAGTGCACTTCTAAGCTTTTTATATTTCCCCGTAGTCACTATCCCAAGCTCCTTCACGCATCCAATCAAATTCTGCCCCTCTAATTTCCTTTGCCTCCTAGTTGCTACACAAACATGTCACAACTGTCAAACAATCTATCTATTGACCTTTCGAGCCGTAACCGGCCCATAGGGCGTAGACCAAGATACACCTTCTCCTATATGAATTTTTGTTCTAGCAGTTTTCTTTTAAAGATATTTTATCAAATCTCGCCATCTGTCTCTGTTCTGTGCAAGCAGTTCTATCTCATTGAGGGAGCCGATTCCTGCTGCTCTTGCCTCTCTCATCAATGTTCTTCTCAGTGTCTCCCTGGGTCTTCCTCTTTTTCTTTTACCTGTTGTTTCCCATATGAGGGCTTGCTTTGCTATTCGATTATTATCTCTTCTCATCACATGTCCAACGTATGACCATCGTCTTTTCTTTATTATGTCAAACAATACATCACTCCTTTTTCCCCCTTCTAGAAATTTCCAGATTGCACTATCTTGAATACTTTCATGTCTCTATGTTCTACTTCCATACTCTGCACGCCTTCCACAATCTCCTAGTTCACAGATACCTTAGCCAGTAACTATTACAGTGTGACGGTTTGACAATGTGGGTCGGTTTGACAATATGTAGGGATTGGTGATGTGAAATGGTTTGAATATTTGGGGTAGTTTGACAATGTGGGTCGGTTTGACAATATGTAGGGATTGGTGATGTGAAATGGTTTGAATATTTGGGGTAGTTTGACAATGTGGGTCGGTTTGACAATGTGCAGTACTTTGACACTGTGGAACATTTTGATAATGTAGATCTGTTTGGATAGGTTTCCGGTTGTTTCCAAAATGGAGGAATTATTTTTCTCCGGCTTGGTATAGAACCGTTGATCAGAGGTTTAACAAGCCGCTATCGTAAAAACGATGTTGTTAATGAAACGTAGACCTGATACAGAATGTGTAAATTAGCAGTAGATAGTAGTGATAGTTTTTTCGGCCCTAAAACAACAACAAAAATAGGATTCTGGAATGTGCGAACAATGGCCGCTCCGACGAAACATGCACAGGTCGCGAGCGAGATGGACAGATACGATCTAGATATTTTAGGATTAAGCGAAATGCGCTGGCCTGGAACAGGTAGGAGATCTATTGATAATAAAATAGTAGTTTTTTCTGGAAGGGAAGATGGAAAACACCGTGAAGGAGTAGGCATAATGATGACAGACAAAGCTGCAAGAAGTTTATTAGAATGGGAACCGGTAAATAGCCGTCTGATACGAACACGATACAAAACAAAACATGGAAGACTTTCAATTATTCAATGTTATGCGCCTACTAACGAAGCTGATGATGAAGTTAAGGATGATTTTTATAACCAACTGCAACAACTTATAAACAAAATACCAAACACGATCTTTTAATTGTAATGGGAGACTTCAACGCCAAAGTAGGACAAGATAACGCAGGAGTGGAACATGTGATGGGGAGAGAAGGCTGTAATACAACAAGTCAGAATGGAGAAAGATTAATAGAATTATGTTTAATAGAAAATTTAGTTATAGGTGGGACATTATTTCCACACAAAAATATCCACAAAACAACATGGATATCTCCTGATGATAGAACATCAAATCAAATTGACCACCTATGTATTAAACAACAATTCAGATCATCATTAATAGATGTAAGAGCATACAGAGGTGCTGATGTTAATAGTGACCACAACCTGTGCATTGGGAAAATAAGATTAAAATTTAGAAACCAACAGAAGAGGTCAATTACACATAAAATTGATAGTCATAAACTGAAAGATGAAGCAATAAAGGAAAAGTTTAACATAGAGCTAAGTAATTGTTATTCAGCACTTGGTGAAATAGACTTAGATATCAATGAAATGTGGGACTCACAGAGCAAAATACTAATGACAGCAGCAGAAGCAAGTGCTGGACTGAAGAAAATGGAAAAACGAGCTTGGATCTCAGACACCACATGGAAATACATCAAAGAAAGAAGAGAAGCGAAGAGAGCCATGACTAATGTAAAGACAGATCTTGGAAAGGTTCTGGCAAAAGCAACATACAAAGAATTAGACAACAAAGTGAAAAGTTCGGCAAGAAGAGATACAAGAGCTTATATAGACAACTTGGCAGAGAAAGCAGAGACAGCTGCAATTACAGGAGACAGCAGAACTCTTTATACTGTACAAAAGATGCTGACAAACACCTATACATCCAGTGGAACACCAATTCTAGACAAATCTGGATTAATGCTAACAACAAGCGCAGACATAAAAGCCCGTTGGGCGGAACACTTCAAAGAAATTCTTAACCGTCCACTACCTCACAGTTTAATAGATTTTGAAGCTGAAACACCAGCAGCAGAATTAGATGTAAATTTAGATGACTTCACCTTGAGTGAAATAGAAACCACCTTAAAGCTAATGACCAATAACAAGGCTGCTGGAGAGGATAAGTTAACAGCTGAGATCCTCAAGGCAATTGATAGCCATAATTTAATACATCTCCAAAAAATGTTCAACATCATTTGGAAAACAGAGAAGACGCCTCATAAATGGAAAAAAGGAATCATTGTTAAGATCCCAAAAAAGGGCAATCTTAGAGATTGTAACAATTGGAGAGGCGTGACACTTTTGTCAGTTGCCTCAAAATTATTCTGTAAAATCATCCTAAATAGAATAAAGGATTCAATAGATACAGTAATGCGTGAAGAACAGGCTGGGTTTAGAAAAGGGAGAAGCTGTCTTGACCACATTTTCACTCTACGACTTATATTGGAGGAACACATTGAAAAGCAAAAACCTTTTGTACTTAACTTCATCGACTTCAAAAAAGCATTTGATAGTATTCATAGAGATTCTTTGTGGAAAATTCTGAAGCAATATGGCTTACCATCAAAAATCATAAATATTATCAAAGACATGTATGATGGTTACACATGTGCAGTTCGAACAGAGGAAGGACTGAGCGAATGTTTCCCAATAGAAACTGGGTTAAACAAGGATGTATTTTATCGCCCTTGTTATTTGGAATTGTTATGGACTTCATAATGAAGAAATGCTGCACTGGTAATAAAGGCATCGAATGGATACAAGGAGACCATTTGGAGGACCTGGACTTTGCTGATGACATAGTTCTCATCAGCAATCAGATAAAAACGATGCAGGAAAACACAAATGAACTATCATCAATAGCCAGCAAAATTGGGCTTGAGGTCAATCATGAAAAGACTAAAGTCATGAAAAGTTTAATTCCAACAAGTGACAAAATATACATGGAAAACAAACCAGTAGAAGAGATCGATCACTTCATCTATCTTGGAAGTCACATTGATCGAGAAGGGGATACGAGCAAAGAAATTAGAATCAGACTGGCTAAAGCAGCAATGTCTTTCAGAAGCCTTGAAAAGTTGTGGAAATCAAAACTCATTAGCACAAACACAAAACTTAGGCTATTCAAATCAAATGTACTATCAACCCTTACGTATGCGTGTGAAAGCTGGAAAACAACAAGAGATATAGAAACAAAGTTGAACGCATTCGAAAATAAATGTCTAAGGAAAATACTTGGTATAGAATGGAACGAATTCAAAACAAACGAGGAAATTAGAGAAATCGCCAATCAACCACTAATATCTTCAGTAATAAAGAAAAGACGATGGTCATACGTTGGACATGTGATGAGAAGAGATAATAATCGAATAGCAAAGCAAGCCCTCATATGGGAAACAACAGGTAAAAGAAAAAGAGGAAGACCCAGGGAGTCACTGAGAAGAACATTGATGAGAGAGGCAAGAGCAGCAGGAATCGGCTCCCTCAATGAGATAGAACTGCTTGCACAGAACAGAGACAGATGGCGAGATTTGATAAAATATCTTTAAAAGAAAACTGCTAGAACAAAAATTCATATAGGAGAAGGTGTATCTTGGTCTACGCCCTATGGGCCGGTTACGGCTCGAAAGGTCAATAGATAGATAGATAGATCTGTTTGACCTTGTGGGATGGTTTGACAATGTGGGGTAATTTGATAATGTGAGGTGGTTTGTGAATGTGGGGTGGTTTGACAGTGTTGGCAGATTTGAGAATGTTTGTTAGTTTGGCGGTGTGAGTTGGTTTGACAATGTGGAACGGTTTGATAATGTGGAGTTGTTCGACAATGTGGAACAGTTTAACAATGTGGGACAGTTTGGCAATGTGGGGTGGTGTAGCAAGTTGGGATGCTTTGACAATGTGGGACAATTTGACAATTTGGGATGGTTTGACAATGTGGGATCTTTTGATAATATGGGGTGGTTTGACAATGTGGAGTGGTTTGACAATGTGGGACAGTTTGGCAATGTGGGGTGGTGTAGCAAGTTGGGGTGCTTTGACAATGTAAGTGTTTTGACAATGTGGGACAATTTGGGATGGTTTGACAATGTGGAGTGGTTTGACAATGTGGGACAGTTTGGCAATGTGGGGTGGTGTAGCAAGTTGGGGTGCTTTGACAATGTAAGTGTTTTGACAATGTGGGACAATTTGGGATGGTTTGACAATGTGGGATCGTTTGATAATATGGGGTGGTTTGACAATGTGGAGTGGTTTGACAATGTGGGACAGTTTGGCAATGTGGGGTGGTGTAGCAAGTTGGGGTGCTTTGACAATGTAAGTGTTTTGAGAATGTGGGACAATTTGGATGGTTTGACAATGTGGGATCGTTTGATAATATGGGGTGGTTTGACAATGTGGAGTGGTTTGACAATGTGGGACAGTTTGGCAATTTGGGGTGGTGTAGCAAGTTGGCGTGCTTTGACAATGTAAGTGTTTTGACAATGTGGGACAATTTGGGATGGTTTGACAATGTATATGGCCCTTTTCGTCTTGTCAGACGGTCTAGTGGAGGCTATTGCATATTTTTTTGAGGTATTGTTTTTGCTGAACAGCTTCTCTCGTGGCTAATTCTACCAATGTTTGACAAACACACGCGGTCACATAATGAACAGGTCAGGCTCGCTGATCCACAGGGTTTACCATCCTTTTTCATGAGTCTCTTCTCTTCAAAGTCCTGTCTTAGCACAGTCTCAAATGTTGTTATACCGTTCCTTATGCATGCTCTCCATGATGTGCGATCACTTGCCAGATGTTGCCAGTCGTTTTCACAGATGGAGAAGTCTTTCAGAGATGATTTGCAGATATCTCTATATCGTAGTTTAGGTCTGCCGATTTGTCTTTTTCCGTGTTTTAGCTCACCATATAGTATTTGCCTAGGAATGCGTTTTTCTTCCATCCGTTGGACATGCCCCAGCCATCTTAGCCTTCGACTTCTGAGCATCGACATGATTGTTAAGGTCTTAGCACGTTGCAGGACAGTTAAGTTGGTTATTTTGTCTTGCCATTTGATGTGCATTATTTTGCGGAGACATCGCATGTGGAATACATTTAGTCTTTTTTCCTGGTTTGAGTATGTTGTCCAGGTTTCGGATCCATATAGTAGTGTGCTAAGCACACATGTTTGATATATTAGGAGTTTAGTCTTTCGAGTTAGTTTCGTGTTGTTCCATGCCCTTTTTGTAAGTTTGCCGAAGGTCGTAGCTGCCTTACCAATTCGACAGTTTATTTCTTCATCAAGAGAGATGGTTTGCGTAACTGTGGATCCAAGATATGTAAATTTCTGTACTGATTCTAGTGGGCAGTCTTTTAGAGTAATAGATAGAGGTTTGAAGTCACCTTGATTTAGTATTACTGTTTTCTGAACATTAATTGACAGTGAAAAAAGGTCGCATGCTTTATCCAAGTTGTTGATCAGCGACTGTAGGGTGGCCTCACTATGAGTTTGACAATGTGGGATTGTTTGATAATATGGGGTGGTTTGACAATGTGGAGTGGTTTGACAATGTGGGGTGGTTTGACAATGTGTGTGGTTTGATGATGCAGGGTGATTTGACAATGTGAGGTGGTTTGATAATATGGTGTGGTTTGACAATGCGGGGTGGTTTGACAATATGGGGTGGTTTGACAATGTGGGTGATTTTATAATATGGGGTGGTTTGGTGATGTAAGGTGGTTTGACAATGTGGGGTGGTTTGACAATGTGGGTGATTTTATAATATGGGGTGGTTTGGTGATGTGGGGTGGTTTGACAATGTGGGGTAGTTTGACAATTTGGCATGGGGAAAGAATATTGGAAAAAAACTGTAGCACGGCACACAAGAATGAGAGTTATGAAAGAACATTATATCCAACACCTCTCAGCAAGGACCATGAATGACATGGGTAGTAGGACATTATTTGTCTGTAAGTTTTATTTGTTTTCCTTTATGTGAGTGAAGGTGGTTCTTTACTGAATATTTTTCTTATGGTCTCACTCTCTCATTCAATTCTTTTTCTGGTCATTGCACTTTGGTGTCCTTTGTGACAAAATATACATACTTATGCCTGTACACATGTATGGTTATGTATACATGGATTTTGTACAACTGTTCGGCGTACACATGCATAGTTAGATATACACAGTTTTATGCGTATCTTGTACCGACCTCCCAATATTTTTAGAACCCTTCCCATTTATTTCTCACCTGACTGCCTGGTCAATGATATATATGTAAGTGGTCAACCCGCCCACCAATTTTAGGTCGCCATTGTCTGACCTAGCTCTGGACCGCAGGGAAGTGGCTTTTTTTTCTTTCTTGAGTGTCTAGCATATTATCGCCACGTAGTTAGATTGCTGTATATATCCTTATATATAAATTTTTTTTGACATAAACATTTGCACGATATGTTTTTTTTAAATTTTCTGAAATACTACTTTGGTTTGTGCTATTCTACTACAGCAGTGACCTCAGTTGGTTGGTGACTAGTAACTTCATATTAATGTCAGGCATATGTGTCCATTTTTAATCTGAGAATAATCCACATGGATTATTTTCGAAGATCTTCAGTTCTTCTTATCCTCAGCTGCGCAGCTTGACTAGTTAGCTGATAAGAACTATACTTGGTCACACCGACATGGACAGGTACAACATTTTAGATGATAGATTTGAGAACGAGCATTTACAGCTTCAGGTCAACATTCTAAGCAACATCATTCTTCCCCTCTGTATACAACAATTAATGTTGTGGCAGCCATTTGTTAAGTAAAAGAGGCACCAATAACTTACTTTTATCACAAGAACCTCCATAGTAGCCAGCCTTACATCCAGAAGGACATCCTCCAGTACTAACGAAGCAGGTCTCTCCACCATCACAGTTACAGTCATGCTCACAATCCCGCCCATACTTTCCTTTGTCACAGGCAGTATCTGGTAGGTTCAATAACAAAATAATAAAACCAAGTGTGGACAAAAAGGAGCCACCAGTACAGATAGAAGTAGAGTTGTAGAAGTGTTGGTTCATGGAAACTGTGACTGGGAAATAATCTCCTAGCTTAAACATTACAATTGTTTAGTGGCTTCAATCAGGCTGCACAAAATAACGATCGTGAATAAAACTGGCCACCTCACTACCAAATCTACCACCCAGTTCTGTAAGGTACAAAACACCTTGAACAACTATCTCCTTGTGAGGAAACAGGTCTAAAACTACAGTTAACAGTTACTCTCAACCACCTGCATACATTATTTGGGATGACGGTTAGGTGGAAGGAGTCTACATTTTATAGTGGAAACATGTTAGACTTTAAATCTAGAGGTTTCGGGTTCCGATCTTGCCGATGCAATTTTCCTATTCTCGACCGTTGATTTTTCTATTCATGACCATTGATTTTTCTATTCGCAGCCGTTTATTTTTCTATTTGCGACCGTTGCGTTTTCTATTTGCGACCGTCGATTTTTCTATTCGCGACCGTCGATTTTTCTATTCGTGCATTTTTCTATTCATACTGTTTATTTTTATATTCGTGACCATTTATATTTCTATACACGGCCGATGATTTTTCTATTCGCAGCCGTTGATTTTTTTTATTGCACCCATTGATTTTTCTATTACCCATCGTTGATTTTTTTATTCATGGCCCAATGGTTGATTTCTCTATTTACATCGTTGATTTTTCTATTCTCGACCATTTATTTTTCTATTCATGGATTTTTCTATACATGACCGTTGATTTTTCTATTCATGGCCGTTAATTTTAAATTCGTTGATTTTTTTTTATTCACAACCATTGATTTTTCAATATTGACCACTGATGTTTCTATTCGTGGATTTTTCTCTTTATGGCCATGGATTTTTTATTCATGACCGTTGATGTTTCTATTCGTGGATTTTTCTATGCACGGCCATGGATTTTTCTAATGAATAAATTAATACTAATGACTAAATCAGATAAGATAAAAAATGTATTCACTGAGAAGTTCACACAATTATTTAAAATAAAATATATAATAGCTACACACAATAATTATAGTAGGAGTTTTTGTTAGGCAAAGTGTAGTTAAAACAATAAAAATTGATGTCAATTATATTTATAAATCACAAGATTCACAGTGCAGGAGTTGAACCAGGAACACAAAACCAGACAGTTAATGAGAGTATTAGAGTCTAACTGCTTTAGAGGTCTGAGTTGGAGATATAGAACTCATTTCTAGAAGATAAAAATCAACTTTACTGTAAGACCTTCATCGATCACTGGTACCTTTAAGCATGGTTTATTTCTCACCCACTAATACTTCTCTGAACATCTAACCTCTGATGTTTCCTATATGTTTATCATTATTTCTTGTTAATAAAATAACTCATGTTTTATTGTTGGGCTCTAATCCATACCTAGTAAGTAAAGTACCCCCCGTCACGCCAAGTGGCGTATAGGGAATATGGTGTTGGTGACCATAAATTTTACAGACCTTCGGCACATGATTTTTGGGGTAATGTGGTCGGTATTATGCCCGTGTCACTTTACTTTCCTAGAAAAAATCCGTTACCCATTTAAGGTTGGGTGAACGCGGAAGCTGTTGGTTGGGATCGAACCCTACCCCTTGTCCTTTGTAGTCCAGTTCACTAACCACTGAGCTATAGCGGCTCCATCCATACCTAGTACATGAGGGTATCTTGCATTAATAAACTACACTCGTATAAATATAGTACTTGTATAAACATGTAGATAAATCATGAGTTATTTTTATTAACAAATATGTATGTTCATTATCATCATCGAGTGCCGTCTCTGCAACGAAAGTTGGCTACCATGGATCGCCATTCCACTCACTCTGTTTCTTGCTTTGATGCTGCAGGTTGTCATAGATTGACTTGTCCATCTTTTGATGTTACTCGTCCATGTTAGTCTTGATCTACCTCTGCCTCTTTTACCTTGTATTTTCCCTTCCAATATTGTTTTTAGTAGGCTGTTGTGTCTTTTAATGTGTCTCAAAAATTTCATTTGTCTTGTCTTAATTGTATTTAGTAAGTTCTCTTTTTAATTTAGCTGTTTCAAAACTTCGTCATTTGTTTTCTTTTCTTTCCATCCAATTCTATCTATTCTTCTGTAAATCGACATTTCAAAGGCTTCAATTTTCTGTTCTGTTTTCTTGTCTAAAAGTCCATGTTTCTGCACCATACAGAAATATTGAGAAGATGTAACATTTTGCTATGCTTAGTTTCAGCCCTGCTGTTATTTGTTTTATTGTTAGTATATTTTTCATGGCATTAAAATTAATTTTTGCCATACCTATCCTTTTGTTTATTTCAATTTTCCATCATTGGTTATAGTATGTCCAAGGTAGTTGTAGCTCTGAACTGTCTCCAGATGTATTCCTTCAACTGTGATATTAATTTGTAGGTCTTGAGAATTTTCTTTGTTTATGATCATAGTTTTAGTCTTGTTGATATTCATATCTAGTCCATATTTTTTGCTTGTTATGTTTATCATATTAAGCAATTGTTGTTGGTTGTGAATTATGTGATAAAACTGACCCAAACAATTGTTTCTAACGAATATATCAACATTGTTAGTTGTCTGACAAAGCAGGTCGGTAAAGGATAAACATTTTTATGCTAAAGGTAAACACAGGGAAAATGGAGATTGACTACAAATATAAAGTAGCAACCATCAAAATATATTTTTTTTAAAAATGTAAAGTACCCCCGTCACACCAAGTGGCGTATAGGGAATATGGTGTTAGGGACCATAAATTTTACAGACCTTCGGCACATGGTTTTTGGGGTAATGTGGTCGGTATCACATCTGTGCCGCTTTACTTTCCCAGAAAAAAATCCGGTACCCATTAAAGTCTGGGTAAACTGGAAACCATCGGTTGGGATCGAACCCTACCTCTTGTCCTGTGTAGTCCAGTTCACTAACCACTGAGCTACCATCAATATATGAGGAATAAAAAACAAAAAAGTTGAACTTATAGAAGAAATGATAAAGAAAGAAAAATTAAAATATTAGGATTAACGGACATCATAATAAAAGGGCAAAAGATAAAGAAAATACACATGAACAACGCGATGATTTTCTCAGGAGTAGACAACACAGAAAGAGCAATACACTAGTAAGGTTTATCGTCGACCCAGAACATGCAAAGAATATTCTAGAAATAAAATACTTCTCTGAAAGAATAACCGCAAGTAGAGTACTAGGAGATGATCGAAAAACAACTTACATACAGATTTATACACCATGTAAACACAAAATAAAATACAGCGAAGAATTCTATGACACACCAAATGAAATTGTCAACATGGCTGATGAAAGTGACGATATGTTAGTGATTGGAGACTTTAATGAAAGGCTTGGGAAATGAAACAGTGAGAAGAGAGATATCCTGGGACCCTTTGGCGATAATCTATCTATTGACCTTTCGAGCCGTAACGGGCGTAGACCAAGATACACCTTCTCCTATATGAATTTTTGTTCTAGCAGTTTCTTTTAAAGATATTTTATCAAATCTCGCCATCTGTCTCTGTTCTGTGCAAGCAGTTCTATCTCATTGAGGAGCCGATTCCTGCTGCTCTTGCCTCTCTCATCAATGTTCTTCTCAGTGTCTCCCTGGGTCTTCCTCTTTTTCTTTTACCTGTTGTTTCCCATATGAGGGCTTGCTTTGCTATTCGATTATTATCTCTTCTCATCACATGTCCAACGTATTGGCGATAATACAGCTTAAATAAATGAAAATGGAAGCAGACTGCTGGAATTATGTAATCAAAATGATTTGTTTATCACCAATACATTCTTCAAACACAGAGTCGCAACTATACACCTGGTATAAATGAAATGACACAACATGTAGCCAGATAGATTTATACAAACAAGAAAGCAGAACCAGAAAAGAGTAACCGACAGCAGAGCTATCCCTAATATCACAGACGACATGGACCATAAAATGGTTATGATCACACTCAAACAGCCAAAAACAAAGAGAAGATACGAAAACAAACAAAAGAAGCAAAAAGAACAGACAATAAAAAATGAAACAACTAAAGATCAAGAATCAATGAAAACCCTAGAAGAAAAACTAACAGAGGAATTGAAGAAACTTCCTAACGAAGTAAGCACAGTAAAGGAAGAGTGGAAACAATTTAAGAAACAGTAATCAACATCTCAAAAATGTGGAACGAAGCTAAGGACAAAAGAAGGGAAAAAGAGGTGGAACGAAGCAATCAGAGAAGCAATTAAACAAAAGAAGAAACTGCTTTAAAAATTGGAAGGAGAATAAGAACCAAGAAAAATGTGAAAAAAATTACTTATTTTGGGGAAAAAAAGTTAAAATTTTGATCAAAGAAGCTAAGCAAAGCAAATGGGCAGAATACAGACAAAATATGACCGGGGATATTAAGGCAGCCACGAGAGATTTCTACAAAGCAGTAAAAGGAACAACAGCGAAAAAAAAACCAGGACCCTACTGGGCTCATAGATTACAGAGACAGTCAGCCAATATCAAATAACCAACAAGTGCAACAGAGATGGAGATAATAATTTGAAGGTCTATTAAACATGACACCAACTACCAATAACACAACAAAAACCACATAAAATTGCACAAACTCTGAACCGAACATCATTAAAGAGGAAATCAAAGAAGAAACCAAATATGCACTAAGAAATAAAGCACCGGGCATAGATAATACACCTATAGAAATAATAGCAGCAGCAGGAGAAAAAGGAGTTACATGGCTGCACAGAATATTCAATGCAGCATGACACCAACAAAATGTTACGGAAGATTTGAAACAGGCAATCATCACAACACTATGCAATAAGAAAGGTAGTAAGAGAGACTGCAATCAATATTGAGGTATATCTCTTCTCAGCCATGTATGAAAGTTATATGCCAAAATTGTGGCCAAAAAATGTTGCGACCGGGGATAGATAATACACCAATAGAAATAATAGCAGCAGCAGCAGGAGAAAAAGGAGTTACATGGCTGCACAGAATATTCAATGCAGCATGACACCAACAAAATGTTACGGAAGATTTGAAACAGGCAATCATCACAACACCATGCAATAAGAAAGGTAGCAAGAGAGACTGCAATCAATATAAAAAAACAGAGGATGTACTGACGCTCTATTCACTTTAAAACAGCTAGCAGAAAAGAGGACAGAACACAATCAAAATGTGTACATAGCTTTTATTGACCAGAAAAAAGCATTCGACAGAGTAAACAGAAAACGACTGTGGGAGATACTAACATTAACATACGGAGTACGCCAACATCTAACCAACCTATTTACCAGTCTCTATATCAACAGCAGCTGCACAATCAGTACAGCAGCAGGCTACACAAACCACTTTGAAGTTAGATCAAGTGTAAGACAGGGGTGGTACTACCTCTCCTGTTTATTACGTACATGGACTATATATGCAAGTTAGCCAATCCATCAGAGACTGAGGAGATCAATGAAATTCTATTCGCAGATGATCAGGCACTAATACATGGGAAAATGGAAGACCCACAAGAACAATTAGATAGACTCAGCAGCACACGCACATAATACAAAATAGAAGTCATGTATATCGCAAAACAGAAACAGAATATCAACATAAGTATAGACAGCAGACAACTAAAACAAGTAGAGGAATTTAAATACCTAGGAAGCCTAGTGACAAAAGACAATTCACAAACAAAAGCAATAGTCTCAAGATGCAACAAAACTTTTCAAATCGTTGGACAACTATCACCACTATTGTCCAACAAGGAAATAACTCAAGAATCAAAACAGACACTTCATCCGAACGTTGTGTTACCAATGCCAGTCCTGGATCCTTGATTCAAGAACAATAAGAAAAATAACCACTACTGAAATGAAATGTCTTAGAGGAATGACAGAAAACAGCTGAGAGGCAAGATCAGAAATGAAGAACTGAGAAAAAAATAGGAATAACCCCCGCCATAGGTTAGATAAAGAGATATTTAAAAAAAAAAAAAAAATTGTTTTGGCCACGTGGCAAGGGAGAAAGATTAAAGCATAACACAACAAGCCTTCAATAAACGATGTGAGAACACCAGACTCAAAGGCCGACCACGAAAAAGATGGATCGACGGAATATTGAAAACACTATGAAACAACAGCAGCAAAGGCAAGCAGAAGAGCAAACGACTGCAAATATATCTGCCCTCTACGCTAAAGGCTAATGAGTAAGAAAAGAAGAAGAGAATATGTATGCTTATCTAGATAAATATATGTTCTTTATAGATAATAACCAGATAATCCAAGACGGGCATTGCTAAAATAACGAAAAACAGTCAACAATTAATAATTGGTGAACAATTTCACTGTAATACCTCCATATACTTCAACTTCACATATCTGTAGAATGTTTGCAATGGTTGTAATCTTCACCATAGAAACTGCTGACATCATAGTTGCAGGTGGTATCACTGTATACACTGGCAGAGTTGGTTCTTCTGGGAAGGTGTAATTATACACCATTGTACCAGCTTGGTCAAAGCTTTGGAGGTGGGGCCCTATAATTTCTAAAAAGTCTGTTGAACACAAACATGAATGCATTTAGTCATCATTTCATACCGGTTGTGTACACACAGAATAAGCAATACATGAATAAAAGTGTAAAAAATGTGAGAACTAAGGAAGAAAGGGCAAGTTGCATATGATTGGATCAAGCTGTGCCTAATTCTGAGTTACAGAGGTGTAGAACATTATCTTTGTTGGAGTGACATCAACACCTTCTTGCATATTCACCAGACCTTACACCCAGTGATTGTCATGTGTTTGTTCATTGCAAAAAGACATTCACTAACATGTCCTTCTCTAAGAACAAAGAAATCAAAGAACTGGTGACTTTAGTCACTAAATGTTGAGGGATATATTTTGCTGTCTGTGTGTGTGGGGGGGCTGAGTAGATTAGAGCAGTGGTTCCCAAACTTGTAAAACCCACAGTCTCTCGATTGAGAAAAAAAACCAAAAAACTCTCTACACCCCCCCCCTAAAAAAAAAAATAAAGCAAAAAAACATTGACCTTCTTTAAGCAAACAAAGAGGATAATGGGACAAATTGGAGATTTTATTATGTTTCTGTATTTGTATCTAACATTTGGATGTGAATCATAGATAATAGGACAACAGACAAGAAAATCACAGAAGTCTATAGAAATGTGGTTTTACGGAAGAATGTTGAGAATACCATGGACAGCTAAGAAGAGTAATGAGAATATTCTGAAAGAGGTCAAAGCAAAAAGAGAGCTAATTTCCAATAATAGGAAGAAACAATAATCATTTTTGGCCATGTAATGAGTACAGAACAGCTGGAATATATTATAACAAGTGGGAAAATTGAGGGACGAAGATATAGAGGGAAGCAAAGAGAAAAGATACTAGACAGCTTAAGAGAATGGCTTGGCAGTAGGTCAACAACAGAAATGATAAATAACTGGCATGATTGAAAGTTGTGGAGAGACATGATTACCTATGCCAGCAGGCTTGGTACTTGATGATGATGATTTGTACCTACACTGTTCTACATAATGCACAACGTTGTAAAGAAATATGTAACTGCAAAAATAATGACACTCTGAAGCTGAAAATTGTAAACAATTATTTATTACAATCAACAACAGTAACATTTACAGTGCACAAAATACAACTAAAGATAATTATATATATATATATATTAGAATTTCCAGTATAAATATTGAAGATGAACAAATATGAATTATAATGTCCCAATGAAAAAGGATGAATTTAATGTGCTGCATTCAGTTTTATTTTAAATGCTCGTCTCTCGTTTTGTTAGTAATAATCTTAAATCATCACGATAAGCTATTTGCAGTCGGTTTCTATTTTTAGTTAACAGATTTGTAACTACACCGAGTTCACGTTCCACTAAATATAATGAAGGAAATGCAAACAACTTGTGTATTACTGCCCATAACCATGATACAGAATTGAAATCTGCTTTTGTAGCAAGAACTGTTCATTACTGTCTTTAAATTTCTATTTCTATTCCTGATTTGTTGTTATTTCAATCATTTCTTCTTGTAAGTAAGTAAAGTAAAGTACCCCCGTCACGCCAAGTGGCGTATAGGGAAATATGGTGTTAGTGACCCTATATTTTACAGACCTTCAGCACATGATTTTTGGGGTAATGTGGTCAGTATTACGCCCGTGCTGCTTTACTTTCCCAGAAAAAAATCCGGTACCCATTTAAGGCTGGGTGAACCCGGAAGCCGTCGGTTGGGATCGAACCCTACCCCCTGTCCGTGGTAGTCCAGTTCACTAACCACTGAGCTATCGCGGCTCCCCAGTGCTGAGAATAGTAAATATATCTTAATCATGTTTTCCACTGAAGATAAATTTGGAAACTGGCTGAATTTGCCTCACTGGTATAGTAGCAGTTTTCCCACAAATGTGCATTAACCTTTTCTTTTTTTATTAAACTTAACTCACTGTCTTGGAGTTGTAGATTTGTATCATTCAATTTGTGAAGCAAGTCTGTCAAATAAGCTATGTCAGTTCTGGAATCAATCAAGCTCATCATCACAGCAAAACACATCATAAAAGTTGTATTCTGATCTTCTCTTCTTATATTTCTTTATGCTTCCACTGCCCCCTTATTTATGTTCACTGCCCCAAATACACCCAAGACTGCTACCGCCCACTTGGACCTTTCCACCTCCCCATCGGGTGGTAATGCCCACTTTGGGAAATCCTGGTCTAGAGATATGATGTCAGTGTCAGCACAGAAAGGGCCATGTTTCAGAACCACCAGAAGCGGTTGTGATTAAAATGAAAATATGTACAATTAATCCATGGTTTCTTTATGACTTTACTATCCTGGATCTTAGTATTAGTAAGATCCAGTTTCTCTCTAATAACGGCAATAACCAGGATGTCCTGTGTATGGAAGAGCCCTTTGCAGTTAAAATGAAAAATAGTGAACCAAAACTATGGCCGCTACCTTCATGAGAAACCTACCGACACCATGGATCCAGACCGAGATACAGATTTCGTACACGTAGGCCAAGATTCTCCTCTGACTTTGTCGAGAGATGCTCTAAGGGATATCGGAGCACCTATGGATTTGTTCGGAGTGCTGTGATGATGATCCTAAGCAACAAAAACAAAAGTGACAACAACTTCGGTGTAGATCTGATCACTTATGGGCACGTCCGTTGTGTAATGACAGGACCTATCGTTTAAACTAAATCAGAGACTTGATGTATACGTGGCCATACGGTCAGTCAGAGGACTGTGTTTCTTATGATATCAGGCAAGCACCAGTGAAACATTGAACACATGCACTGAACATGGTATTGGCTAAGATGAAAAGTAAGTGTTTAAAATATAAATAAAGAGCAGTAAAATCTTTTTTCAAAGTATAAAACATCCAAAAGTTAGATATAGGTGCAGACATATAAATGCTACATGCTACATCAATCTACAACACTTTCTCCAAAATGTTATTGAGTTATTTGCGGGTCATCATCATTACAATACGAATATGTCCATAGGTGATCAGAATCCCTCCTCAGCAAGTCTTGCAGTAGCTTGCTCACAGTGTTCTGCATCGTGATGATTCTGTAGGCACTGATTTGAGAATGGTCCTTGTTTGGCTTTGGTAGCGGTAAGTAGCGTAGCCACCCCCATTCATCTGTCCACTCTGATTTCTGCCATTAAGCTCTTTGGCCAGTTTTTTCAAGTCATTGTCAGCTAAATCGCCTATGTCGTCGTACTGAAAACCACCAGGACCAGGAGCAGTGTTGTGTGACCTTTTAAGTGTTGTGCGAATGGTATTGGTTGTGATTGTGAGATCTTCTCCCAGCACTACATCCTCACACAATTCTTACAGCCTCATATCTTTGGCCAGTCTGCTCAATGTAGCGGGCAAGTAGGGCCTTCCCTTTGCTCTTATCAGATATGTGCCATATCTGGTCTGTGCTCTGGAAGTCTGGTTGGTATGCCTCCAAAAATGTGTTGTATACATCAAGAGCACAAAAATGCTTATTAATGCTACATTACATGTATATATGAACCATTATGTAGTTGAATAGTTATGAAATCTATTCCATGATAAAATGCATGTATGGATTGATTTGTAGATGAACTTTTATAAAGTATATTTAACAATTTTCATGTAAAAAAACATATATGTACCAACATATAAAGAACATTGGACAATAAGATCAACCAATCTGAAATATACTCACGTTCATCACTGCTGTACATAACATATCGCTGAACATTCTGAGGTTCACGAAAATTTACATTCCAGCTGGGTATAACTTTACTAAATGAGGTCCTGGAGCAAGTTCTCCTGAACAAATACTTATCCTCACCAGTGTCACCATCAACAGCTAGGTTTGAAGAGAAAATATTATCTACAAAATTGCTTGGCTGGGATGTGGGACTTTTGATAGCCACATTACGACCTGAAATACACAATGTGGAAAAGTGTTTAATTGTTGCAGTCTGTGTCATAAGGAGCTAAATATCACATTTTATATCAACAATTCTTCAAAAGCAAAGTTTATGTCTTAGACAAATTATTAACACAGTTTGTGATACACAAAACTGATGAATATAATTTGTAACATTATCAATGACCACACCTACTGAATTGTGTGTTCCTGTTATATGTAGCCAGGAATGTAAGGATGTAGGGGAATAATGAAATTAGGGACAGTGTAAGAAGAATTGAGAGAACCATCATGTGTGTGGGGAAGGTGACATTCACTGGATGTTTGGTGAACTGTGTCTCGTGATTATTGGGACCAGTGGGAAACACGGAGGAGTGAATAGGCTTAAGGGAAACGTAAGTTGATATAGAGGCTATGACGTAAACAGAATTTATTAGCTGGGGAATTACTTAGGTAGTTTTGATTGGCCGATGTTTGAGATACTTAAGGCTGGGTAGTGGGTGTCCAGACAGAGAGAAGGCATGTGTAAACTAAGGAAATAGGAGACTGGCCATGCCGCTAGGACATTGGGCCCTTGTAGCAGTAACTGAGCAAGTGATCTTTGTTAGGTGTGGATAGAATGGAGTTTCCAAACAGGAAGAGCTTAGTTAAAAACGAAGTAAATAAGAGAAGACTTTAAGTTAGGCTCTTGTAACAGTACCTGAGGTGAAGCTCTTTATTAGTAGGAGGGGATAGAATGGAGTTTCAGTCAGAATAGATGAAAACAAGATGGAACCTAAGTAAATAGGACAACAAAGTTAAGCTAAGTTAGAAAGACCGAGCAAACGCTCTTTTAGTGAAAGTGATTTTAATGTATTAGGGGAGAGCCTTGAGAGTGATTACCAGAGTCAGGGGTAAATGATATTTCCTTAGCATGTGCTTGATACCCGAGCGGCGATGTCAGGCCTCTGGACTTTGTATATTGAAACATTCTATTTGTTGAACTATGCCAATAAAGGCTTGCTATTATTTTATACAAGAGACTGCGAAGCTGCAGTAAAGCTAAATGTGAGAGAGAATTGAAACAACAACAAAAAAATAGAAAAAATTGTATGTTAAAAGCTTTACGTAATTGATCTATCTATCTATTGACCTTTCGAGCCGTAGCCGGCCCATAGGGCGTAGACCAAGATACTCCTTCTCTTATCTGAATTTTTATTCTAGCAGTTTTCAATTCTTTTAAAGATATTTTATCAAATCTCGCCATTTGTCTCTGTTCTGTGCAAGCAGCTCTATCTCATTGAGGGAGCCGAGTCCTGCTGCTCTTGCCTCTCTCATCAATGTTCTTCTCAGTGTCTCTCTGGGTCTTCCTCTTTTTCTCTTACCTGTTGTTTCCCACATGAGAGCTTGCTTTGTTATTTGGTCATTATCTCTTCTCATCACATGTCCAACATATGACCATCATCTTTTCTTTATTACTGAAGATATTAGTGGTTGATTGGCGATTTCTCTAATTTCCTTGTTTCACGTAAAACTTTTTCCTCAACGATTTCTCTAATTTCCCCGTTTTACATAATTGATAGACGACACAAATTTGAATGGTATTTTAGCTCAAAAGGCCTTCAACAGAAACAAACAAACAACAAACACACAGATATGTAAGTGAATAGACTACCTACATAGCTAACTAGTAATGAAACAATCAAAATAAAATAATCAAAACTGGTTTAAGAAACAAAAATATCTCTTCCTGTGTCGTGGACTGTGGCTAGAAGGAGAAAGAAGGATTCGCTGGTATGCACTGTAAACACCCTGCCGGTGGGATGGTCAACAATGTGTAAAGGGTTATAAAAATACATGAGTGGGGGGAATGCAGTCTAGGTTTCCTTGATTATGGCACCACCAACAATGTCTATACGTGATCATAACCATCTTGTGATCCATGTCGTCTGTAATATTTGGTATTGCTCTACTGTCGGTTACTCTTTTCTTGTTCTGTTTTCTTGTTAGTATAAAATCTATCTGGCTTCTGCATGTTGTGTCATTCCATGTGTACCAGGTGTATACTTGCGACTCTCTGTGTTTGAAGAATGTGTTGGTGATAAATAAATCATTTTGATTGCATAGATCCAGAAGTCTGCTTCCATTTTCGTTTATTTCAGCTGTTTTATCGCCAAAGGGTCCTAAGATATCACTGTTCTCACTGTTGCGTTTCCCAAGCCTTCCATTAAAATCTCCCATCACTAACATGTCGTCGCTTTCGTCAATATTGTTAATGATTTCACTCAGTGTGTCGTAGAATTCTTCACTGTCTCTTTTATTGTTCTTGCATGGTGCATAGATTTGAATGTAATTTGTTTTTCGATCGTCTTCTAGTAGTGTAATTGTGATAATTCTTTCTGAATGGTGTTTTATTTCTAGAATGTTCTTTGCGTGCTCTGGGTCGATGATAAAACCTACTCCATGTGTTGCTCTTCCTGTGTTGTCGACTCCTGAGAATATTTTCGTGTAGTTCATGTGTGTTTCTTTATCTGTTGTCCTTTTACTCTGGTGTCCGCTAATCCTAGTATTTTAATTTTCCTTTTTGTCATTTCTTCTATAAGTTCGACTTCTTTATTTTTTATCCCGCATATGTTTATCGTTGCTACTTTAATCTCCATATTCTATGTATTTCTCTGAGCATAAAAAACATTTATCCCTTACCGACCTGCTAAGTCAGTCATAAGTTAAGGGCTTAGTTTAAGAAAAACACACGATGGGGGTTTAGCCCGACTGATGTTTCCCCCACGTGTTTAATCGCTACGGTCTCACATGCGATCTTTTACGATCTAAGTACAAACTTTAGCTGGTTACATTTCAAAGTACTTATCCGTTCTTATCCTCCTCCTTGGTAGTAAACTTTACACAACTTTCCGAAAAATTATATCCCGTTGGAAACAGTATATTTAATCACATTTATCACACAATCTACACTCCGAATATAAAACACCTGCCACCTTGGTCGACCGGAACACAACTAGCTCTATATATACATACACATACACCTATACATATCCATGGTTTTTACATATATATGGTTGTCCCTGTGTGTATATATATATATATATATATATATATATATATATATATATATATATATATATATATATATATATATATATGCATTTGTGTGTGTGTATACACTTGTATTTCAGGGCTCATAGATGCATATAGACATTATTGGTGGTGATGTGGTCAAGGCAACCTAGACTGTGTTCCCCCACTCACACATGTTGTTGACCATCCCACCGGCAGGGTAATTACAGTGCTGTTCGAACATGACTAATGAATCTGACACAATGTGAAGTACGTACATTTGACAATCTATACACAAACGACTGGGCATTTCATTGAAGAAGTGGGCGAGCGGCCAAGGTGAGATTAAATCATCGAAAACAAAAGAATATATACATTTAGAGGACGGAAACAGTGAGCCGTGTACATATCAGAGCTCTCCTCGACAGTTCGAGAACCCTCTTCACACATTAGATCTCATTACATTTCGTTGCATCTCCACAACTTTTAATCCCTTCAGTTTTTGTATCGTTACTCTTAAAAATCATACCACAATTTACAACAAATCACATAATCACCTACTAAAAGTAATCTTAGAAGAAAAAATACATTTACTTACTACATTTACAAAAATACAGTTTATTTTTCTTCTTCTTTTGAATGCATTCTTTGTCTGCGCTCTTTTTCTATTCTCTGAAATATATCTACCATCTGAAATTATTAATATTTTTCGTTAATTGAATTAACTGAAATTGTTTTAGTAATTTTCAAATTATTTTTATTGAGTATTCAGGTAAAGCCTATTTATTTTTTGTGATCGTTACTTCGCTATTTAAGCTGTTGAAGCTAAAATCTATTTTTTTTCCATCACTATAAAGTCAATCATTTTATTTAATTTATTTACCATTTTATAGGTTGATGTTGGTGTTCATGATGTGCGGAATAAAGTGTTTTTTGTTGCAGTTTCATCATATTCCAAGTCCAGCTTGCTGCTTGAGCTACTGAGTTAGTGCTCTGTGCACACCATGAGCTGTGTTCTTCATCTGGACCGTGTTTCAATATTCTGACAGCTATCATCGTTATTATCAACAAGGAAAAAATTCTAGAAACAAAACAGGCATTCTATAATACAATCTTCATCTCAACTTTGTGCTACCAATGCCAGTCCTGGAACCTAGATGCAAGAACAATAAGAAAACTGACCTATATTGAGATGAAATGTGTTAGACGAATGACAGGATACAGCCTGATAGATACGATCAGAAATGAAGAACTGAGAACAAAATAGGAATAATCCTCTGCCAAAGAATATATAAAGACAGAACATAAAACAATGGCTTGGCCGTGTGATAAGGCAAAAAGACCAAAATAAAACACAATGACCCTTCAATGAACATTGCTAGAATACCAGACCCAAGAGTCGACCACGAAAAAGATTGACAGAATATTCAGAATATTAGAAACACTAGGACACATAGCTGCTGAGGCAAACAGAAGAGAAAAAGACACAAATTATATCTCCCTTCGATGCTAAAGGCAAATGAGGAAGGAAAGAAGAAGATTATTATAAAGTGAAATGGTGATTTTTTTTCTTTACAGAAAATTAGTTTGGTCCAAGCTTAAAAAAGAAAATAAATAAAAATCAGAAAAAAAAAATTAATCAGTTTCTAAGTTCCATTTGCATCCCTTTGTGACATTTAGAGTCTCTACAATCCCAGTAAGGTAATTGATGTTCCATGCTGTTTCATCTCTTATCGTTGTTCTTCTTTGGGTGTCTCCAGAGAGCTAGTTTCCAATATCAGAAAGAAACAATCATTATTGTTTGGTCATGTAATGAGAAGGGGACAGCTGGACTACATTGTGACAAATGGGAAAGTTGAGGGATGAAGAGATAGAGGGAAGCAAAGAGAAAAGATATCAGACAACTTAAGAGAATGGCTTTGCAGAAGGTCAACAACAGAAATGACAAATAACTGTCATGATCGAAAGTTGTGGAGAGACCTGATCACTTAAGCCAACAGGCATGGTTCTTGATAATGATGTGTTTGCCTTCTTATTTTATTTCTGACTCCTTTTTAATAGTTCTCTTTGTGATTCTAGCCTGCATATGCCCACATATTTTTCTTGATTATAGGTGATTTTGTGTCTCTTAATTAATTAAATTTATTAATTAAATTAATTGCGGCATTAATTGAGTATTGATTCAATTTTATACAACATATTTTAGTCAAACATTTGTTTTCAAATTCATTCTATTTATTTTCTATTTCTTGAGTTATTTCCTTGCTTTTTCGTCCATATGTAAAGATGGACAATACATTTGATATGAAAGATCAAAGTCGATGACAATTCCAAATAACAAAAGAGATCAAATAAACAGTTGTCTCCCCTTGGTATCAATCTGGAACTAGTTAATTGATCACGTCTCCATGCCGTGTAAACTGCCAAATGCAGTTATCATTAACTAATAAACACTTATTACCAGTTTGTAAACCAGAATACATTCATAATTACAACGGATGAACTGTCAACGATGTGAAGAGATACTATTAATCTATTACCATCAACTTCAGGTACCACTCCATGCCTACTGGCAAATGTGATCATGTCTCTCCACAACTTTCTATATGTACTTCAATTTATGAATTGTATTGTCACCTTCACAGTAAATCACTCATTTTCTCCAGTTCTCACAATCAATTCCAGCCATTCCGCTCTCATTACATGATCAACCATAAGGATAATTGTTTCTACCTAGCATTTAAAATTAATGTCCTTTTCCCTTTAATTTATTTCTGACCATTCTCACTCCACTTTTAGTTGCCCATTATATTCTCAGCATTCTTCTCAAAACAAACATTTCCCTGGCATCCAAATATTGTCTTCTCTGTTTTACTAATTCCATGATTCTCTTTCATACGTCAGGACCCCTGCTCCATATAACACTAAAGAATTGAGCATCTTACATTAGCCATAGAAAAGTTAAGTTGGGAGGGGCATGTCAAGAGATGTGAAGCATCTGCCAAATCCAAGATACAAGGAAGAGTGAAAAAAGGTGAAAGGTGTATTTACAGGCAAAGGGAGGTAATTTACTCATGGTTTCAAATACTGGACATATATGTCGTTAGAACAAACTCAGAAAGTGATGAACAAGAAAAGATGAATGGGGAAATTGTGTAAACAACTCAGTATGGTGTACACCCCAAAAGTCTTTTAATGGAAGCAGGCTCTAATAATTTAGAAAGTGTTTGATAACTACTTATATAAATATACCTTTCCTCATTAATATGTATGGTTTATATCCACTTAAATAAAGAGAATGAACTTTGAAGTTATAAATACAATGCAAAACACTTTACCAAACATGACAACAGAACACCACAGCACTTTAGTTTCTCTACTTTCCTATTTTAGATACCTAGTATGGGTCTGTTGGGTGTCCGGTTAGCGCAATCGATAGGCGGTTGGCTTACCACGGCAACAGCCGGGGTTCGTACCCTGGCGAGGACACCTGGGTTTTACTAATTCCCTAAAAATTAGTGGGAGCCGCGATAGCTCAGTGGTTAGTGAACTGGACTACTACGGACAAGGGGTAGGGTTCGATCCCAACCGACGGCTCCGGGTTCACCCAGCCTTAAATGGGTACCAGATTTTTCTGGAAAGTAAAAGCAGCACGGGCGTAATACCGACCACATTACCCCAAAAGTCACGTGCTGAAGGTCTGTAAAATATAGGGTCACTAACACCATATTTCCCTATACGCCACTTGGCGTGACGGGGGGTACTTTACTTTACTTTTTTTAGTATGGGTCTGTCGCAATGAAACAAAATTCAGAGGACGAACATATAAACCACAAACTTTCCTACGCATATACATGAGAAAACAAATGTCCATCATAGAGAGAGCGAATTAAGGTAGACCCATCCCCCTCCCCCTCCCCCAACCTAGCTAAAACAAAGTAGGTCTTTTTAATTATGGATTTTTCATGCACATATTGATTATAATTGATTGATTTTTAATTTTACGTTTTTTAGATAGTTTTAGTTAAGAAGTTAAAGTTAAATCACTTTAAATGTCACTTTTCAATGTATATAATCATTAATCTAAAATGTTATTCTTAAAAATTTTAATTTTGTTGATAGGCTTAGCATTAAATCCAAAAGAACCAATGTCCATTAAACGTAATTAATCCTTTACTAACATTTAGAAATTAGGTTTAGGTAATTAAAGAGTACTAACAGTAGATGAAATAAAGGCAATGCCCAGGGAATCCACGATGATGAAACGATTTAAACAAACAAATCTCCTGCCTTTTCATCGTATGAGTGTAGGAGGAAATATAAATCACTGAGTGGGAAAAAAAAAAAAAAAAAAATTTAAAAGAGATATCTCTTCTGATGTAAACAGATGTACTTTCATTGTGTACTTTTTTCACTGAAATGATCTATATTGATGTAAACAAACATTGTTAACAAAATAAACACACCTTTCTGCACCGATGCTAACAGAACTACTTTCACTAATGTAAATAGACTTACCTCCACTAATGTAAACAGACTTACCTCCAGTAATGTAAACAGAATTACCTCCACTAATGTAAACAGACTTACCTCCACTAATTTAAACAGACTTACCTCCACTAATTTAAACAGACTTACCTCCAGTAATGTAAAAATAATTACCTCCACTAAAGTAAACAGACTTACCTCCACTAATGTAAACAAACTTACGTCCACTATTTTAAACAGACCTACCTCCACTTATGTAGACAGACCTACCTCCACGAAGTTAAACAGACTATCCTCCACTAATGTAAACAGACCTACCTCCACTGACGTAAACAGAACACAGGTACCGCACTCTCTCCCCACCTAAAGTCACAGACTGGACCAGGTCGCCCACGTCACAGTGAATGTCCAGTGTTGATTCATCCACGCTAGCATTTCTTTGGTTGAGACAAGCTAGGCGGTCATCATTAAATGTGATTGTCAGTTGATGAAGGGAGCCTGGGCCACAAACAGTCATTGATCAACTCAAACATAATAAAAATGTGTACATCTGTTAACATAGTCTATTGATTGACATAAATGTATGCACTTGTAATTAATAACTGAGAAGAACATTATAACTGATGCCCATAAAGCATTGCTTATTCTTATAATGCAACAGTGTTAATTAAATATTTTGACATCATGGTGTAAATACATTTCTGGATACAACAATTCAATGCTTTACCTACTGTATAACAGAGCACACAATGATGAAACCTTCATCAGTAACATACAATATAAAAATACAATATAATACAACAATCTTCTTCTTCTTTTCTCTTTCTATCTATCTATCTATTGTCCTTTTGAGCCGAAGACGGCACATAGGGCAAAACTACAATCTCAAAAACAGAAACCTTGCGTGCCAAAATGGCACATATTGCAGAGATCACTGCTTCTAAAATCTATGGTTCTGTTTCCATAACAATGCTTTTTACATTTTCTCTTTCACTGATACCTAAAAGGTGTCGTGGTTTATATCATTTGTCGTTCTTGTGCTGCTCGAATTGTCTGAATTAGTGATTTTCCTTTGTTGTTACATGTCTCTGTCACTGCATCTACCCATCTTCTTCTGGGTCTTCCTCTTGGTCTTTTTCCATGCATTCTTGAGAAGAACGCCCTTGATGGTGATTGGTGAGGATTCATTCTGACCAGGTGGCCAAACCATTTAAGTTGTTGTTGTTCTATATATTCTTGGCAGGGTTTTGTTCCTACCATTTTTCTTATGGTTTCATTTGTATTCTATCTCTTCTTGTGTTTGTTACTTTTCTCAAGCATCGCATCTCACATGTATTGATCTTTCTTAAATGTGATTTAGAAAGGGTCCATGTTTGACTTTTATAGCACAAAGTTGGTATGAAGATGCTATTTATCATTTGTTGTTTAGCTGGCATAGAAATGTTTGGATGTCTTAGCAATGGTGAAAGCTGGTATGTGACAGCATTTGCTTTTTGTATTCTCATGTCAATTTCTCTGTCTAGTTTTCCATCTTCTGTGAACATTGTGCCTAAATACTTGAATTCCTCTACTTGTTTTATTTCTTTATCTTTGATCTTGATGTTTAATGGGTGTCTTAATTTGCTTATTCTTATAGCCTCTGTTTTTGTTGTGTTAATTTTCATACTGTAGTTTGTGCAGCTTTTATCTAGAGATGCTAAATGCTGTTGTAGCAGGTTTTCATTCTCATATATTAGGCATTGGTCATCTGCGAAGAGTAGCTTAGTGATGTTGGAGTTTAATACAACAATAAGATATAATATTACAATAAGATATAATATTACAATAAGATACAAATATTTTACTTCGCCCGTCTTATGGCCGTAATAAACAGTTTTTATAGGATTATTCTTTGCATACTAAAAGTTAATTGATCCTGCATATTTATATGATTATATAAGGTCTTCATATGTTTAAAGACATATGTGTCAGTCATCATCACCATGTGCCATACCGGTTGGCATAGGTGAGCATGCCCTGCCACAGTTCTCTACCCACAGTACATCGTATCAATTCTGTTGTTGACTGTTTTCCATGCCATGACATCAAGCTATCCAGTATCTTTTCTCCTTGACGTCTGCTATCTCTCTTTTCCTGTATTTTGCCAGTTGTAACCAAGTATTCTAACTGTCCTCTTCTCACAATGTGCCCGAAAAATATTCATTGTTTCTTTCTGTTTTTCAGACATTTCCTTTTTGTGTTGGCCTCTTTGAGAATTTTGAAGTCGATCATTTTAGCTGTCCAGGAAACTTTCATCTTTCTTCTTAGAAATCCTATCTCCAAATTGTGGTTTTTTGTTTGTTTATGTGCACCAAAATTATCTTGGCATCTACCAGTAACAAGTAACATGAAGAAATGCTCTTATTTGTATGTTAAAATAAATGATCCAGCGGTCGTCACACCTTTCCAATCAACAGAGTCCTAATATGACCGCAAATGACAGTGATTGGACCTTATATCAAAATTGTTATTAAAAAAACACCAACGATATTTTAATATCATATTAACAACATATTTAACATGTTACAATGATTGTAGGTATAACATTTTAGGTATAAATTACATAGATCAGAGTCATTTTGTAATTCAAATAAACAAAATAAGTGAATCAACTTACACTATGATATTTGTATCCTGTAACAAAGACGATGGGAATAATGAGCTTGTTTCATTCTCAATAGGTCTTTAAATCTGGGAGTAATTGTGGAAATTGCTATTCTAATCTCTTTCACAGTGTCCAAATGTGATATCTATTTGGTTTTAATGGCTGCCAATGCTGAAAACCCGGTCTCACAAAAGTAAGTGTCGCAAAAGTTATCAAAACTCATAGGGCATTCTTGTCTCATCAGCATCATCAAGTATTGTGCATGCTGGCGTAGGTGATCATGTCTCTTCACAACTTTCTATCTTGGCAGTTATTTATCATTTTGTTGTTGACCCTTCTGCCAAGCCATTCTTTTAAGCTGTCTGGTATTTTTCCTCTTTGCTTCCCTCTATCTCTTCGTATCTCAAATTTTCCAGTTATTGCAATATATTTCAGCTGTTCTCTTTTCATTACATGACCAAAAAATGTTGATTGTTTCTTCCTAATATTAGAAATTAGTTGTCTTTTTGCTTTGGCCCCTTTCAGAACATTTTCATTACTATTTTTTGCTGTCCATGGTATTCTCAACATTTTTCTATAAAAACCACATTTCTACAGCCTCCAGTGATCTGCTTGTCTGTTGTCCTATTGTCCATGATTCATATCCATATGTTAAGACTGGCTCTACATAACATTTAAGAACTATTTTTCTTGTTTCTATTGTCAAAAGTGGATTGGACAGTATCTTCCTCATTTTTTGGAAAGCTGCTTTTGCTTGAGCCATTCTGCATCTCACCTCTATTGTACATCTACCATATGAGGTTAACAATGTTCCCAAATATTTAAATTAATCTACCTGTTCTAATATTCTTCCACTCATCTTTATTGTGCATAGTGGTGGTGTCTTTTTCTTTGTTGTTACCATTACTTCTGTCTTTTTGCTATCAAGGCTGAGTCCTTTATTTTTGCTTTCTTCCACTATAGTTTCTAACATTTCTTGTAACTCATTTTCACTCTTAGCAATTAAGACTGTATCTTCAGCATACCTCAGATTATTTATATTATGGCCTCTGATTGTTATTCCAGACATGCCCTTTATGGTTCTTAAAATAATATCACTACACATGTTAAACAAACCTGGTTACAGCACACAACCTTGCCTAACACCCTGTTTTATTTGTTGAAACATTCCCAATTGATTTCCAGTTCTTATGACCGCTGTTTGTTGCCAGTATATGTTCTTTATTTACATCTTTGCTGTCTACGTTTATGTTTTCTAAAATTATGATTATTTTTTGGTGCTTTACTCTGTCAAATGCTTTGGTATAATCTATAAAACATAGGTGTATATCTGTTTTCACTTCTGTGTTCTGCTAAAGATCTTATGATGTATATGGCATTGCTCAATCCTTTACCTCCAACAAAACCACTCTGTTTTTCACTAATTTCTGGACTAATTTTGTTTCGCACTCTTCGCATGCTGATTCTTAGTAATATCTTAGTCATGTGACTCATAAGGCTTATTGTACAATGATCATTGCATTCCATCGCACCAGATTTCTTTGGTGGAGCTGTGAATATTTATATTAGCTGGTCTTCTTGTATAAATCCATTGTTGTAGATATCATTCAATATTTGTGCTATTACTCTATTCAAAAATCACCCATGGCTTCAATCTTTTCTTGAAGTGTGTCACCTCTTTTATTCCTCTTGTCTAAGCCATAATAACAAACTACTTCCCCAATTCTTTCATTTCCTACTTTTGCGTTGAGATCCCCAGAACTATGGTGTTTCACGTGATTTGCATTCACGAAGTCTTATATTAAGGTCATCGTAAAATTGTTTAACTGTTTCCTCTAGACTGTCTGTTGTTGGTGCTTAAACCTGTATGAGATTTATATTTATTGGCTTTCCATTCAATTTCATTAAAGGACTCTGTTAGATATTGGCCAAAAGTCTTTCACCTTTTTTGCTCTTTCTGCATCCAAGATGATACCTACTCCTCTTTGGTGTTCAGTACCCCCAGAATAGATTATTTTATGTTCATCAGAATATATCTTCCCTGATCCAATGTATCTCATTTCGCACAGTCCCTATAAATGTAAGCCCATTCTTTTCATTTCCTGTTTGATTTTTCCAGTTTTCCCTTCTGCCAGAGTGTTCTTACATTCTAAGTACCTTTCTTCATATTCTGTTTTATCTGTATCTTGCTTACAAGATGTAACGTGATGACGATCGAGTATCATCTGTAGCATATGATGTCTCTTAACGAACTAGGGTATTCTATTGGCATCCCTCTTAATGTTGTTGTGATTTATATTATTGTGGCAATTCCTGGTTGTTCAAAGAAATTATAATGGTGATTTTCTGTTGCCTTCCGACAGTTTGTTTACGGTTGGCTCCGCAAGCCTTTGAATAAAAAGTCTCACCCACAGGGTAGTGGGGCTTTTTTACTTCAGGGCACTCTTACTTAGCCCTTTAGTCTTCTGAGTAAACCTGTAAGGCAGTGGGGCAGCCACAAGTTGTGCTGTCTACTGCATACAGTAGCAGGTAAAATTACCTGACCTGACCATTCTTGTCTACTTTTGGGTATTCTTGTTTCACAGAGCTCCAATGAAAATAGGGAGTGATCTCAGGCGACATAGAGAAAAACATAAAACAGCTTAACATTGTGGTACAACAGTGGCAAAGTTATACAAGTTTAACATTGTGGTACAACGGCGGCGAAGTTATACAAGCTTAACATTGTGGTACAATGGCAGCAAAGTTGACGAGTAACACTGTGGCTAGTGTTTTTTAAAGAAACATCACCTACGCCGGGCAGCGCAGTTCATAATGATGAAATTAATATCTTCGGAGCTTCTATACAGTGCTCACAGAGCCAAAGTGCGCGCACGCACGCACACACACAAACACACCCCCCCCCCCCAACAACATAAGAAAAAAGGTAAAATATAATTGGAGTGTTGTCCCTTACCAGAGTTACTGACTCGAACCCTCAACCAGGTAAATTTTGTTTTGCTCTTTAATGCAACAGTGATGGTGTTTCCAGAAGGTGAAGAAGTCAGGCATGTGTTATCATCCCCATCAGTTATTGTGCTTGTGTTGTCATAAGCCAAGTCAGCTGTTTATAAATAATTAAAGTCCAGTCAATCTCCATATTAAATATAACAGTTAACAGTTCTTACATTATAAATATGGGTTTACATACAAGAAGGCAAAACTCCAGCGACAAACCAATAATAAAGATCTGATTTGGATATTTAAAAATTGGAAACACAAAGAGATATAGTTAGTAGCCAAATATCACCTGCAGTCAGAACATAAAAACGATTTCTAAAAACATATCTGCACAAATAAACATATCCAACGTTTCGATTCAGTCTTTTATGGGCATGTCTCGCCATTCTTCTTACTGAATCCCATTAACTTGGCCAGACTGAGAGGTCAAATTTAAAAAAAAATTACCGGTTGGATCTGGGACTTGATCAACTATGATTTGTTTTTGTTGACTGTTATCAGCTCATACTTTGTCCACCTCATGTCCAAAATCCGTAAAACTTCATACGTCGTTTTCCCAACAAAATGCTATCTAGTGATTGTGTCCATATGACTTTGGTGATTATACAAACAAATTCTTATGCTGAAACATCATCGAAAAGAGAAAGCCCACAGTCACTTCCAACTCAAATTGACTCGAATAAATCGAACAAACACATACAAAGTTGTAAAGTACCTAACAAATAATTGCAAACATACAAAGCTGTAAAATACCTAACAAAATAATTGTTTAGTGTTGGCCCTCTCTAAAGAGTCTTGCGATAACGGCCGCTATATTTTCCGGAAGACTTTGAAATTTTTGCTCACGCAGCTGGTTTGGATCCCACTGGAGATCGACCATGCTAACGTCTACCATCATTATCAAGTGCCATACCTGCTGGTGTAGGTGATCATGTCTCTCCACAACATTCGATCATGACAGTTATTTAACATTTCTGTCGCTGACCTTTTGCCAAGCCATTTTCTTAAACTGTCTGGTATCTTCTCTCTTTGCTTCCCTCTATATCTTAATCTTTCAATTTTCCCAGTCGTCCCAATATTTTCCAGCTGTTCTCTTCTTGTTACATGGTCAAAAAATAATGATTGTTTCTTCCTAATATTGGAAATTATCTATCTTTTTGCTTTGGCCTCTTTCGGAACGTGTTCACGTTTTTAGTTATCCATGGTATTCTAAACATTCTTCTGTAAAACCATATTTCACATCTTTACATCTACACTGAAATAAAAAATGTCTACACAAAACAAAAACCCTATCTTCGCATAGAAAGCACAACTCACATCTATATATCTATCTATTGACCTTTCGAGCCGTAACCGGCCCATAGGGCGTAGATCAAGATACACCTTCTCCTATATGAATTTTTTGTTCTAGCAGTTTTCTTTTAAAGATATTTGATCAAATCTCGCCATCTGTCTCTGTTCTGTGCAAGCAGTTCTATCTCATTGAGGGAGCCGATTCCTGCTGCTCTTGCCTCTCTCATCAATGTTCTTCTCAGTGTCTCCCTGGGTCTTCCTCTTTTTCTTTTACCTGTTGTTTCCCATATGAGGGCTTGCTTTGCTATTCGGTTATTATCTCTTCTCATCACATGTCCAACGTATGACCATCGTCTTTTCTTTATTAGTGAAGATATTAGTGGTTGATTGGCGATTTCTCTAATTTCATCTATATATATATATTGATTTTAAAAAAATACGCGTGAAATGAGATGTAAGTGTCAGGCTATTAATATCACTTTGTAAGAAAGAATGAATAGTGATGTTAGTAAATTTTTTGAGAAAAAAAACACTGTACAGAAAAAAGAAACAATTCTGATGTTGCAATTTCGAGAGAACAGAGTTTTCCTTCTCTTTCTCTCTCGTATTGATCTGATGACTACAAAAGACCGAACTTTGTCATCTGTTCTAAAAATAGACGTTAAGTGGGCGCAGATGTGAAGAGTTGTGGTTTGAAGTAAAGCTGTGATATATTTGCACCTTTCGGCCCAAGAGTAATGAAAACGTTCTGATAGAGGCCAATGCAAAAAGAAAGCTAATATCCAATATTAGAAAGAAACAATCATCATTTTTTTGGCCAAGCAATGAGAAGAGTACAGCTGGAATATATTGTAACAAATAGAAAATTGAGGGATGAATAGATAGAGGAAAGTGAATAGATCTTTATGTGAGCAGCCTAACCTACTTTGTGTGAGCAGCGTAACCTACTTTATGTGAGCAGCGTAACTTACTTTATGTGAGCAGTGTATCCTATTTAATGTGAGCAGTGTACTTTATGTGAGCAGTGTAACCTATTTAATGTGAGCAGCGTAACATTCTTTGTGTGAGTAGCGTAACCTACGTCGTGTGAACAGCGTGAAGAGTAGAGTTGAACGGCACATACATTATTGATTGATTAGAGTCGAGAATAGTAAAAGAAAAGTATAACTGAGATGCTACAATCATTTTTTCTTAGGATATAGTTGAAGTAATGTAAGGATATAGTATTATACGTGTAATTAGGATTTAATAGTGAACATTTGGATTGCAGTAGAAATCCTTACATCATGTCCATTATAGCAATGACATTAGTATTTATAGCTCGTTTCAAAACATTTGCCCAACTTCAAAACGCTATTACTCTCTAACCGTTTGTTGAATACTTTTGAAATTTTCCAAATGTTATTAGAATGCAAAAGACCCTTTAAATGTATATTTAACAAATATCTTGCAGCTGCAGTTTTCTTAAAGCGGCGATATTTCTTTGATGTTTGTCAAAATTGTAAATTGTGAAGCCCTAAAGAATAGAAATTACCGTAGTTGCTGGTCTACGATTAATTTTCACTAGGTAAAGGCGTGGCCGTAATGGGGAAATAACTGGATAAAACAAAACACCAGGAGAATTATTGTCTGCTCAGTTCGAGGACGGACGATAATAATATCAAGGTATACCTGTATGTCCAGTTTTCATAGTTGTGTGGTCCTGAAAAGGACCGTTTGTTGAAATAATTTAAGGTAATATGGGGGCCAACATTGTGGGGGCTATATACTTTCATTCTGAATCAGACGAGTCTAAAAGATTAATAACTGTTTGGGGTTGAACATTCCACAAACCATCATTTTTCCAATATTCCTCTTCCTGTTTTAAGACGTGGTCTTCACATTTAGCCCAATAATCTTTGTCTATATTTAATAAAGCGAGATTAGCAAGAGTCTTTACATCGCATATTTTGAATGTTGTATTTTCATCTGCCACTTGTCCTTTTAATTTTGCCCAGATTAGTTCTATTGGATTTAAATGAGCATGGTAAGGTGGCAGCCTCAAACTTATATGACCGTGCTCTTGGATAATCTTATCTATTTGAACAATCTTTGTCCTGTTTTTGCTTTACTAGAGATAGTAATTCAGGTCTTAAGTACATGTTATTAAATTGTATGTGCTCCTTTGTGAGCCATATCTTAATAGCATCTTTTGTACTGGATGACGTCGGGACTTTATCTTCAAGTGCAACAATGTTGTGGTACGCTGCATTGTCCATTATTAGGCAAGATGGTCGATCTAGTGCTGGGAGAACAGAATTTTCAATCCAATGTCTAAATATGTGACCATTCATCTCAGAGTGATAATCCCGATTGTCTATGGATTTTGAAAGAAAAATGAGCTCTGCATTCTGTATTAGTCCATGTTGTCGACTACCTGCATGAGCAATTATCAAGCGCTGTCCTTTGCTGCTAGGTATTAATCTCTTAATCTTTCCATCTGATGACTGCCATTCCTTTGGTTAGTGCGGTGAGCATTGATCCATGTTTAATCCAAGTACACAATATCATAACCTTGCTTGCGCACCTCTTTTACTTCACGTAAGTACTTGCTTCTCATGACTACTATATGTGGCTTCTCACAGATGATGTTTCGTCCATTGGAATACTTTCTGAATGTAAAGCCTGCAGCTCTCACATTCCTCCATAATGTAGACTTTGATATTTCAATACTGTTGTTCTTTTTCAGCGATACTTTTAATTTTCTTATTGTAACAGTTTCATTCATACCCAACATTTTGCGAATTTCACTTCTAATAAGTTCACTGTCGAAATTATCCAACATTTTTGCTCTTCCTTGTGATTTTGTATATTTTGAACATTGACGGTCACGTGCTTGAACCCAGCGATTAAATGACCGTTTAGATAAATCCAAAATGTGTCTTGTCCTATTCTCAGGGTTTTCTAAAGAATGAAATAATCTTCCTCGTTTAGCCTCTTTGCAAAAATAGTCATACATTTTTATTGCGATGTTTTGTAAACTGCAGAATTTCATTTTAAGACTCATGATAAATGTTATTGTTCCACGTTACGCCACTGAATTAACGGAAATGGAACACACAATGTCTCGTGTTTACTACAAGTGTCTAATTGTGTCAGATAACTCACGCGGAAAGCGTGAAAAATCGTAAATTTGAGCGTTTATGGATTTGTAATCGCTATTTTTAACTTAAATACTGTAAACACTAAGTTTTGACTACATCAATGGGTCGTTATAAATTTATATAAATCAAATAAGCAATAATAATAACCAAATGTTTGTTTTTAATGAAATTAATTCCCTGTTGGGTTCTAATCATTATAACTATACATGCAAATTTTGAAAAAATTACAAAAAGCGGTTTAAAAGATGTTGATTTTTAAATTGGGCACGACTTATGAAACAAGCTATAGCAGTAATTTGTTTGGGGTATTGTAGCATAATCGGTATATAGGCTAAATATAACTAACCACAGCACAATATAAATATTTGACTCTTGTTGCTAGGAACAACACAAGTGATTGATGCATCATATGATGACTCAAGACGTGTCTAAATCTCATTCACAAGTTTATTAACACAATTCTTTAGTTAAATTGTGTAATTCATATATATAGATATCTTGATTGATATTGGCTATTGCCATCTAAACATCTATCAAACTCTATCATTAGTGAAAATTATGTATATATTTCTAGGCTACCGCCGGTTTAGGACACTCTCAAGGGTAGGTAATTAAATCCACATAACTTCCTTAACTAAGCATATAATCTCACAGGCATGATAATATAACTTCAGTGCATAATTTGTATAAATAATGTCTATACAATCGGTGTACTCCTAAAATTGATAAACACTTTTCTCTTTAAAGGCTCGAAATATCTAACTATATCTAAACTTCTTCCACTAAAACAATATTTATTAATAATCCTCTCATTAACAAATCTCTGTGAATCAACCCTCTGCTTTCCAAAGGACTATGTCGATCAATCATCACTGTATGTTTTTCTGTGTGTCTCCTCTAGTTCTGCAACTGTCTCTATAAACATAACCTCGAATGAATGACTAACTCCAACATCTTCTCAATGTATGGATTCCCAAAAGTAATTACAGCTTTCTTCATTACTGTAGTTCAGCCTACCTGCCCAACGTCGATTTCCCCCATGATAGCCCAATTGTGTTCTAATGTTTCACTTCAAAGGCAAGGGAAAACCAAATGTTCTAATAGCTCAATGTTCAAGCATTTTGCTCATTGTTCTGTCTTGAACAATATATGGGATGTTGTGTGCATGGCCGTTTGGCTAAAACCACCGTTTCGCTACCTGAAAAGCCGGTGTATGGTGTTCGAAACCCGTGGTAGACAGAAAGGATTTTTTTCTATCAATGGTGAAATAAAAACCCTCACATGTCATGGCAACAGCTTTGACCAAGCGGTCTTTCTCCATCTGGTTCTATCCTGAGCCCCCCGACATACACCAGCAATGGTGCTAAGTGGCGTAAAGATAGTTATAGTTTTTGTTACGTCAATTAAACACAGGTGCATACTCAACATTTAATACAAGCCTTTCATCACTATACGGGCTTCTTTTAGTGTATACATAAAACACAAGACATGAAAATTAAAAAGTACAATATCAACAGTAACAATCTCATTATATGTATGTAGCTTACACATGCTAGAGCTGAGATATACTAGTGAAACAGATCTACTTTCAAGTAGTCAGTAGGGTTGTGAAATTATATCAACTCAGTCGTAGAGCAATAACAAAGATATGTATGTACATTAAAACTAATAAGACACATATCTTTACTATAAGACTAACCAAAACATCAGTGATAGCAATAGTAAACAATGAGGTAGGAGCTGGCATCTACTTCAACAATTCTCGAATCACTAATAACCAACAACAGAGACTGTCTAATAGAGATTAAGGAGAGATTGACAATTACGTTAGTGACACATCTCTAACAAACCAACAACAGAGACTGTCTAATAGAGATTAAGGAGAGATTGACAATTACGTTAGTGACACATCTCTAACAAACCAACAACAGAGACTGTCTAATAGAGATTAAGGAGAGATTGACAATTACGTTAGTGACACATCTCTAGCAAACCAAGAACAGTTTTAGCAAGTTGAAGCTTCTCATGGCCTGTATCTTCCCAACGGAACTTATGGGTGCAAGACATGGACACTAACCAAGACAGATGAATGAGTAAAGCTCATCACATGATATGAAATGTTACAAAAGAAGCATCCAAATAACCAACGGAAACACATTAAGTAAGATTGTCTTAAAAGTACATGCAAATGTTTTAGTTCAGTTAGATAAGAATAGACAAAAAACATATTGCTACTATATTAAATGTTCTAATAACTTTACACAATACGAGAGGGTATAGTTAAAATAAACTTGAGAAGAGGAAGACAGAATATGATGGGGCAAAGATAACAACTTTTAACAGCATACACTGACTGAGTCTGGCATGACAAGAAGAAACATTCAGACTGACGGTCAAGAGTGAGGTCCTCAACTGGACATGTTATGTGACAATGGGCAAAACAGAAATAGATGGACAAACACCTACCATATTGACATGCGGGACCAAACCATCCTCTCTGGCATCCTCCAAATATGCACTGGCCATCTCTAGTACAGCCGCTGTCACAACGACATTTGTAGATACACGATGGCCCAAACCAAAACAAATAACAACCTAAAACACAAAACGATATTTCCTATCAACTTTAGGATCATCACTTCTAAACATTTTAAAAACATGTATCAGTCTCAAATAAATAATGACAAATAACGTATAACATGTCATAAGAGAGGGACATACAAAATGTCACTGTAATAAACCACATCATTTGGAGGTGTCATCAGCATATTTGTGTTGTTATTATGACTGGTTAGCCGGGTAGAGTTCTGCCCTACTAAAGAAGGAGTAAGACATCTCATTTCCTCCGCTTGTCTTTGGGACACCCTTGGGTAAGGTAGAACTTCCATTTAGCACAACTATCAGGGTAACTTGAAGCCATTGAGCAGGAGGTGATGGTGTTGTGGGCTCAGGCGACAAGTACTGTCGGTTATGGTCCCCACTCCGTGATGGCAGGCAGAGGATCTCATGTATAGAGACAATGGCTGCGATCTCCGACTAGTACAGTCACTGCCAAGAAGGAATGGAATGACAAACTGCCTTCTTATATTGCCTAGGATAATTATGTTAAAACACAACTTAATAGCCACAGATAATGACGTTAATGGAGACTCCACAGCCACCTCATCCGGTAGGGAGCGTCATGTGCTACAGGTGACACCCGATTGTCATAAAGCTACTGTATAGAAGATCAAAAATAAAGAGACGCTAGCAATAGGAACTTGGAACATTAGATCAGCATTCCAGGTTGGCAAACTAGAAAACATCAGCGACGAAATGAGACGAATCAAATTGAAATCTTGTGACTGTGTGAAATGAGATTGAAAGGAGCAGGATTATTACAACAAGACAGTGGAATTGTAATTTACTCTGGGGGAACGACACACGAAAGAGGAACAGGCATCATGTTAGATACTGAAAGAAGCAAATCAGTGAATGGATTTTGGCCAATATCATATAGGATTCTGCTAGAAAAATTGAGAGGTAGACCAATGAATATCAACATAATTCAAGCTTATGCACCAACAGGTAATAGTGAAGAAAAAGACATTGATATTTTTTACGAGCTAGAGATGACCATGGAACAGTGTAAATCCCAAGAAATAACTATTGTATTTGAAGATTTTAATCCAAAAGTAGGAACAGCTAAAGTGCACAATGTGACTGGAGGACATGGCCTTGGAGAGACGAATGGCAAAGAGATTGATAGATTGGGCAAAGACACATGAAATGATTATAGGTAACACCTGGTTCAAACAACACCCTAGGCGATTATGGACATGGCAAAGCCCAGACCAAAAAAAGTACAAAATCAAATTGATTTTATCTGGTACAGAGAAGAATCAGGAATGGGATAACATCTGTTAGAACAAGACCAGGAGCAGATTGCAATAGTGACCATGTACCAGTAGTTGAAAAGATAAGAATAAAACTGTGGAAGACACAGAAATCCCAAGAAATATTAAATTAGAACTAGATATGCTTAGTTCCTGTGTGTTACCGGGGCCTCATTATGAGGTAAGTAAAGAATAGGGACATTGTGACCTTTCAGGCATGTCATAAGAGGCAACTAAGGAGGTTGATCGATGGCTTGACAAGCTGTCATTGTAAAAAGTATTGTTATGAAAACAGCGCCATACATTTTAGAGCAGTGATCTCTGCAATCCGTGCCACTTTGGCACGCAAGGTTTCTGTTCTTGAGATTGTGGTTCTGCCCTATGTGCCGTCTTCGGCTAGAAAGGACAATAGATAGATATATATATGCTTAGAGTAGTAGAATGACAGATGAGTGATAAGTACAGTACCATAGTACAAAATATATATATAATGCTATTGAGAAAATACTGGACATTGAGGAGCAGTGGAAAATGCTCAAACAATTGATTCAACAAACATCAAAAGAAGTAATATCAGTGACTAAACGAATCAACAAAAATAAATGGATGACAGAAGAAATATAAGAACTAATGGATGAAAGACGGAAACAGGAGAAAGAAGAATGGACATACAAAATGTTGCAAAAAAGATCCAAAACAAATGCAGAGAAAAAAAAGATTGCGAGGTGACATTCCTCACCTTCCTGCGTTAAACTTTGAACCAGTGTGATGTTTACTCCCTCATTCTGCCATATGTTTAGCTAACACATTCTGAAAGAGGCCACAGCAAAAAGACAGCTTATTTCCAATATTAGTGAAAAAACAATAAACATTTTTGGCCATGTAATGAGAAGGGAACAGCTGGAATATATTATAACAACTGAGAAAATTGAGGGACGAAGAGACAGAGGGAAGCAAAGAGAAAAGATACCAGACATCTTGAGAGAATGGCTTGTCAGAAGGTTAACAACAGAAATGATAAATAACTGTCGAGATCGAAAGTTGTGGAGATACATGATCACCTACGTCCGCAGGCCCAGTACTTGATATGTTTTGGAAAGCCCATGTCTCCATGAAAGTCCACTCGTATAGTTAGTGCTTTAACATACATTAACTTTATTGTTAAAACAGCACGTTAAGACTACATAGCTGATGCTATAATTTGCTAGCACTTTGAACAACCAAGAACATTTGCCTCTTTCAATGAACCTCTTCAAAATATTTGCATTCTCCAAAGGTGTCTTCTTGTGAAGTCATATCTCTATTAATGTTTTTTAAATGGTATTTTATTTTAAGTTATGTTACGATATGTTAAATTAATAACTCGGGAAACATTCATAAGTGCTCCAATCTTCCCTCAAAATGTTTATCAGCACACAGTGACTAATTGTGCCAGTTTGGTGTTGGTTGACAAATCCTCACATTTGTCCAGAAAATCTCTCTGTTCTGGCAACACCAATTTTCAGTTCCAGTTTGCAGAATCTAGATAGCCATGTTTTTGTAATTGTATCAAAGTCCTTTGATTTACCTATCTCTCGTAGATTGTTAACGATAAAGTTAAAGGTAGAGTACGAGACTTGAATCGGTGTCTTAGCAAGCGAGTTTTCACCTATATGTGCTCGGCTGCCTATTCAGAATTATTCGGAGATTTCTGGATAGTGCCGCTTCAAGTATCGAAACACATGATGCGAGGTGACGTTCCTGACCTTCCCAGAGTAATACTACCTTGGTACCCATTTCTGCCAGCGGCTGGGTGGACAGCAGGATTATTTTTCTTTTCCTACCACGAGCACAAGTCACACTGCTTCCTGTGGACGGTTGTTCAAATTTCGGTAGCCTAATTAGGAAAGCCACCCGACAAAGCCTCCATCACATCTGCTAGATCACTTGGCTATTTAGAAGCCAATTTATGAATGTTTCTTTATTGTCCATCATTTACTTCTTGAGAACAGCACATCGCAAGTTCTATTGATATATCATCAATGAGAAAGTGTGCATACAATTTCAATGATTCCCAGAAGCAATTAAAATGCGCTGTCAGTGGTAGAAAATACAGAATTTGTAATAGTATGGGCATGCTATAATATCTATAAGCCTTATTTATATCATTCTATAGAACACAGTACACTTTCACTGCAGGCCAAAATAAGACATGGGAGACCGATTTCCCGATTGTCTCTTCCCTGTCGATATACCAGAATATCGTCACCAAAAGTCATAGTTCTTCCCCTCCCATCCAGCTGTTGTTCCGTGATCTTTTTGTGTACACGTTAAATAGAACTGATGACAATGGTGAACCTTGTGGCAGCCATGGATAAATGGATGTTGGCTCGGAAGACCAACTTCCATATCTGAGTAAAACTTTCCTCTGAATCAGTGCAGCGGCGATTCATCTAATGAAGGGGTGCACCGCCAGTTTGAGGAGCATGTGCATGAGGTATTCAAATGGTAACCTGTTGTATGCACCCTCCAGATCTATAGCAGCAGCACATATCTCCTCTCGTCTGTGGAAACCTTCGAAGACGTCATAGGCGAAGACTGCTCCATTGAGCCATGTCTCTTTATTATATCTATAACCTCAGAGTGGGGGTGGAAATGCACGTTTCTGTTCAAGGTGACAGGTGAGGACACGGGCAACTATTTTCTCCAGCAGCTAGCCAGTGGTGTTCTGTAGGCACTGATCAGAGAATAGTCCTTGTTTGGCTTCGGTAGCGGTAGTAAGTAGCTGTGTAGCCACTCCTCCTTAATTCGAATTTTGGCATTAATCTCTTTGGCCAGTTTTTCTTCAGGTCATCAGCAGCTAAATCGCTATGTCAGCGTACTGAACAACATCTGGACCAGGAGCATATATCATTATATCGGCACCGCACAGTAGATTATCATGAATGGGCAGTCGTTAATTTATTGACCCAGTCGTTAATTTATTGACCCATAATTCCAATATGTAACGCGAACATACTTTTAGGCCTAGTCTCTCCAACTTCAACAGTTTAATACCACTATGCTTTCCTTGCCTTGTTTTCCTTCTTTGATGTTGTCGTTTGGGCTGCATCTGAACACTGACTGTCGTCATAGTTTATTTTGTCGCTGGTAGTTGATGCTGTGCATGGTCTAGACTCACGTACACTCACTCAGTCGCACGGTCAAGAACCCGTTCCCACGTTATAGACTGGCCAACTCCAGTAAATCAATCTGCAGCACGTGGATACACTGTGAGCTTTTTACAAATAAATGAATTAGGCGTTCTTAACAGCAGATCGGCGAAACAAACCGCCATTTTTTCACGCGTTCATTAGCGCAACTCCAATTTAAACTAATGTACGTATCTAAGTTAAATTATGGCTTTCTTGAGTGGTATATATAGGTGACAGTCAAACAATTATAAAATAAACTATACATTAATAAATTATACTATTCATCATCATCATCAGGTGCCATCCGCGCCTTGGAAGGTTGGCTACCATGGAGCGCCATTCCACTCTGTCTCTTGCTTTGATGGTACAGGTTGCAATAGGCTGATTTGTACATCTGTTGATGTTACCCATCCATGTTAGTCTCGGGCTCTTTTACCTTGTATTTTCCCCTCCAAGAGTACTTTTAGTAGGCTGTTGTGTCTTTTAACATAGCCCAAAAGTCACATTTGTCTTGTTTGAATTGTGTTTAGCACGCTATACTATTAAGTTATTGAAAATACTCTCATTCACTTTTCTTTTTTTTCTACAGGCCATACTTTCTCATAAGAGTCCCTTACAATAGTCTGTCGTTTTGTGTTTATTTCTTTTTCATAAATAGTTGTTCTTTAACAAGACCACATTGTTGAAAGTAAATGTTAAGCTCACTATGATGTGACAAAAGTACTTACTATCAATTTTCATGTAGAGAAAAAATCTGTTTACTGTCACTTTTTTTGTGAAAGTGAGGTTCAAGTTGGGTTTCAAGTCACCTTTGAGGGTGTGAGTGCAGACAGTATCCCACTGATCGTAACTATTGAAAATGTCTACAGCTCCTGACGAAGTCCAATTATTTTGAGTACTTGACATACTGATTGGTTCTTTCAGTGCCACATTTCTACCTGAATTTGTGAAGAGTAAAATGTGACATGGTATATGATATTACATATATCACTTGAACATTCACTCAATTCTTTTACACATTAATATTCACTTCTTTCTTTAGCTCTATCGGTTAATGTTTCACTCAACACTTATAGTTGTAGCCATGACCAATCATTTCTGATCACATGGTAATCTCTCCTTTATTTTGTTTAATCATAAGACGTTACGCTACAGATTCTAAAAATGAAGCAGCAGTCAGCACAGAACTATCAACATCTTCATATAGCTTTCCACACTAGAGATGCCAGATCTTGCCTTCTGTAACTTCTTTTACCACTGTACGTTCGACAAGTTCGCAACAGATGCTGCATTGTTACATGACCTACATGCTCATTCATCATCATCATCATGTGATATACCGGTTCGTGTAGGAGATCATTTCTTCCACAATTTTCTATCCACAGTGAATCATATAAATCATGTTGTTGACTGTTTTCTGTGCCATGACACCAAGCTATCTAGTATCTTCTCTCTTTGTCCACCACGATCCCTCTTTCCTTGTATTTTACAAATTGTAATCAAATATTCCAACTAACCTCTTCTCATGATGTTTCCAAAAAAAATGTAAATTGTTTCTTTCTGATGTTTTTTTAGGAGATCCATTTTTGTGTTGGCTTCTTTGAGATGTCCTGATTGGTCTTTTTATCTGTCCAGGGAACTTTCAACATTCTGCTGAAAAATCCCATCTCTTTGGACTCTAACCGTCTTTTCATTTCTTTGCCTACTGTTCATGATTCGCTTCCAAAGGTCAGATTTTGCTCAACAAAGCACAGATGAACTCTCTTCCTCACTTCTATTGACATAGACTTGTTGCTTAAGACGTTTTTTTTTCTTTTCTGAAATGCTATTTTGGCCTGAACTATTCTGATTTTTTTTTTCTGTGACACATCTTTCATCTGATATTATTTTGCCCAAGTATTTGACGCATTGCACTTGTTTCAGATTTGACCTGTTTATTTTTATGTTGCATAATGATAATGATTATTTCTTTGATATGACCATTACTTCTGTTTTCTTACTAATCAGACTGAGACCTTTCTTATTTCTGTCTTTAACTATAATGTCTATCATTTCTTGTAGTTCATTCTCTATCTTTGATATTCAGACTGTGTCATCTACATATTGTAATTTTTTTTTATGTTGTGACCATTGACTTCAATTCCCTTTTCAGACTACTATTGATCTCATAATATTTTCACTGTAAAGTGAGAATAAATCCGGTGACAGAACGCAGCTCATTCCTCAAACTCCCCAATAAAAACACTTGATGTAGCTACTATGTCAGTTTGTTGAGACCAGTGCGTAATTTGAAAATGGTAGCTAGGTTACGATTGAACAGTTTATAGTTAGTGTCACTATGTCTGTGATACTGGTATTTTCTCACAAAGCTGGGTTTCAACATTTCATTTACGATGCATTGTTATTTTCTTGTTAAAGAGTTCCCTTTTATTTGTCAGTATGTCTAAACTTTCATTACCAGGAGTTTGTACCTACTGCAGTGTTGTACTTTTCGTCACATCCAGGTAGTCATTTTATTCCAAATATCAAATTGATAATCTTATTGGCTTGTTGGCCACTATCTGCCTTTAGTTTTGATAAATTATCCACACACATCAAAGTATTGTCTTTTTTTTTGTGTGTGTGATATTTGATGAGTGTTTCTGCAGCATTTAGGGTCTCTACCTTAGTGTAGAAATCACAGACAACTTTACACGAAACCTCGCATGTGAGTCATGAACAAAATAGAGACATTGTTGACATGGGCAGAACCAGACCTGCTATTGTTTATCGATATCCCCTTTCAAAGTCATATATTAGTAGAGTTTAGAGATTTCTCAGGTGTTACATCTAGAGATGGTGCTTTGTCAGGAGAAATGCTAAAAAGTGACAGATGACAACACCTTCAATCATTTCTCAATGGTGTTTTATGACATGTGGGGCAAGGAATCACTACCACAAAAATGGATAAATGATTTCTTTAGTAAATCTCTCCAAACTAGGATATCTATTAGATTGTAACAATTGGCCAGGAACCACATCAATATATGTATACCTGGTCAAATCTTTAGCAGCATGATACGAGAAAGATTGAAGAAGTCAGTAGAGAAAAAAAACTTATAGAAGAAGAAGGGGGAATCAGATGACATCAGTCATGTGTTGACCACAGTTTCACTCCCAGAACCATCGTTGAGGAATCATCACTATGAAAATTCATATATCATCCATGAATTTCCGACAAAATATGTGAATATTATAAAAGCCTTCTATTCAGATTCATTTTGGTGTGTGAGAACAGAAACATGCAACATTGTCTAGTTCCCAATAGAAGATCCCAAAATGTGTTATGCTACCACTTTTACTCGAAACTGCAAATTGAAGAGATCATGCAAAATTTCCATAGAAGACAATTAGACATTACATGTAGGGTCAAGGTAAAGAAATGCAGATAAATGGAAACAATTGAGAAGCTGCAGTGAGGCTCTTGTTCTTTTGTGCTTTGTGTATGCACACAGACCTGTTTTTGGAAACTTCTGTTACTGCGTGCTGTGTGCACATCTTCACTTTTATACACGCACACATAACCCATGCACATTAAGATTCTTATACATAAGATATACAGACAAATCTTTATTTACAATTTTCCTGTATTTTTCTTTTTCACCCTGGAAATTATATATATATATATATATATATATAATTTATCATTATTTTTTTATTTTAAATACATTTGTGTATGTGTTGTATGTTTCTTCCTGCTGAAAGCCTATTGAGCCAAAATGTTGTTAAGGTTTGTGGTGTCTTCTTGTTACGTGAAGCTTTAACCATACCGTTTTTTTTTTTCTGTATCAATTTTTTTTCATCTCTCCAAGGCATACAATTATCGACAATAACACAGTTGACAGATCAGTTGAAAAGTCGACAGATCAACTCCTGAAATATCTCTACCTTGTAGATTACATGACACTCTTGAGTTTAACACACTGTGGTGCTCACAAAAAGTAGAACGACTCCACAACATTTCTGGTCAAAGGTGATCCAGATCTACCTGATCAAACTAAAAGTCTTGAATATTCACAACATAACAATGAACTCTGATATACCAATAAACAGTGCCAACTTGGAAGCAAAATGTTCATAGATAGAAACATCACATCAGAAATCACGACATGCATCACCCTGGAATCAAATTGAGATGTAATATCAGAAATAAAAATCATGACACTCATCGCATTAACATGAAATGGAGATAACATCAGAAATAGAAATCCTTACACACATTGCTCTTGCATCAAATGGAAACATATCAGAAATAAAAATTATGACACGCATCGCTCTGGCATCAAATGGAAACACTACATCATAAACCATGACACACATCGCTCTAGCATCAAATGGAAACTTCACATCATAAATCATGGCTCACATCGATCTATCATTAAATGGAAACTTCACATCATAAATCATGGCTCACATCGATCTATCATCAAATGGAGACATAACATCAGAAATCATGACACGCATCACACTATCATCAATTTCTTTCAACAAAATGAGGAACGACTGGAGATCCACAGATTTCAGTAATCGAACAAAACTTAAACTGTTCAAATCCTGTGTGATACCAATGCTAACATATGGATGAGATACCAGTGCTAACATATGGATATGATACCAGTGCTAACACATGGATGTGACACCAGTGCTCTCACATGGATGTGATACCGGTGCTAACATATGGATGTGATACCAGTGCTAACAAATGGATGTCATGCCAGTGCTAACATATTGATGTGATACCAGCGCTAACATATGGATGTGATACCAGTGCTAACATATGGAGGTCAAAGTTGGAAATCCACCCAGAAGTTAGATAGGAAGTAAAATGCCTTTGAAAAACATTTCTACTTTAGATCTCAAACATAAGCTGGAAAGAACACATTTTAAATGAACAGATAAGAGGCGAATCTAAACAAGAATATGTGTCGAGCTTTATAAGAAGAAGGTGTTCGAAATACATCAGCCATGTGCTGAGAATGAATGAAGAAAGACTTCCCCATCAGGCATTCATGTGGAAACCATCTGGTAAAAGAAAACAAGACAGACAAACATAATCATTGCATAGAACAATTACTAAGAAAGGCTCAAACATAGGACTAAGAAACAACCAAGAACCGAAAGAACAAGCAGCAAATTGTCAGTTTAGAACATTGACTTTTCCATACTTGAGGTCTTCGGCCCGAGGGGAAAATAAAAATGTATGTTTTATGTATCTGAATATTATCACAGGTTAAATATTTAGTCCACAATCATCATGTGTTCTGTGTCCACTGGAAAAGACAAGCTGTAGTTGAGACATGTCAGAATGTTACTGTCCAAGATAACGTGTGTTATCCTTACCTCCACTGATATATACAGAGCACAAAGACTTGGCACCCACGATTGTTACAGTCACTTGTGACACCAGTTTGCTCACGTTACAGTGGACATCCATTACAGCACCATTGAGTGTATCATTTCTGTCATATGTACATTGAGGATGCAATTCACTACCATTGTTGAAAAATGTGAAATTCAACGGGGATTTTGTTGGAAATTCTGACGGCTGTGGAAAACCTGATTGACAAAAGCTAAACATTTTAACATATATAATTACTAATGTTGTACAATTACTAATGTTGTACTGAGGAAGACATGAAATGATTTTAAAAGAGTGCAAGAAACAGAATGGATTGGAAAGTGTTTGTTGAAGATTTATGCTCCACAGGAAGCTGAAGGGTAGAAGAAGAATGTTGTACAACATATATTGTTCTATTTACAAATAGTGGTAAAACTGACAACAAATTATTATTACACCTACAGTTATTGTTATAGTTAATACAACATTACTACAATATTGCAATTGCCATTGCCTTTACAATATATATGACCCTTTTTGTCTTGTCAGACGGTTTAGTGGAAGCTATTGTGTATTTTTTGGGAGAGGTTTTCTTTTTGTCGAACAGCTTCTCTCATGGCTGATTCTACCAATGTTTGACAAACAGACTTGGCCACAGAATACACAAATCAGGCTCACTGATCCACAGGGTTTTCTATCTTTTTTTTCATGAGTCTTTTCTCTTCCATGTTTTGCCATAGTACAGCCTCAACTGATGTTATGCCATATTTTATACAGGCTCTCCATGATGTGCGATCTCTTGCCAGATGTTCCCAAACATTTTCAGAGATGGAGAAGTCCTTCAGAGATGATTTACAGATATCTCAATATCGTAGTTTAGGTCTGCCGATTTGTCTTTTTCCATGTAATAGTTCACCATGAAGTATTTGCTTAGGAATACGGTTTTCTTGCATTCGCTGGATATACCAGGCATCGTAACCTTCCAAACATTGACATAATTGTGAGGGTCTTAGCACGTTGCAGGACTGTTAAGTTTGTTATTTTGTCCTGCCATTTGATTTAAATTATTCTGCGGACACACCGCATGTGGAAGATATTTAGTCTTTTTTCTTGATTTGAACATGTTGTCCAGATTTCAGATCCATATAACAGTGAGCTAAGCTCACAGAACTGATATATTAAGAGTTTGGTCTTTAGTGTTAATTTCGTGTTGTTCCAGGCCCTTTCTGTGACTTTGCAGAAAGTTGTATCGAAACATCGTATTCTGTCTCATTCATCTGGAGGTTCCGCTGCTTTAAGTTTATGTTTATTTTAAGTATCTATCTACACTAGTTGGTAACAACTTTGCTCCTCTAGTCAGTCAATGTGAAGTTAAGCTTCTAGCAGTGTTTATGGGGAGTCTTTCTTGGAAACCTTTGGAGGTTGACTTGTTATACCTCGGCCACTCCATTTTGCTCACCTGTTGTCGCAATGTCATAACTTTTTTCTCATTCTCTACACCCACACGTTCCAGTGGTGAATCCTGATTAACTTTGCTCATGTATGTCTATCCGCCTATATGGTCTAATCACATAACCTTGACCTGTTTTGCTGTAGAATATTCTAAGTATAGTGCAACTGTAAGTTTCTCCTCTTTCACTGGTACATTAAGTCAGTCTATCAAGAGTGTTCTGAATAGCAATTGATATGAACTAAATATGTCAGTGATCTGATCGACAGATAATTGGTAGGACAGATATCATTTACAGCCTCAAAGTTGGTCAAATTGGAAGGTGATTTCTTTGTTAGTTTTATTTTTGTTTGTTTATTTTGTTTTTTTTTAAGTTCACATTACTTGTCATAGTTCTTTTGTTTATTGATAATATTGGTAGGACTATTATGTGGCATTTCACGCTCAGTGGTGACATTTTCTTTACATCAACAAAAGTTTCCTGTTCGTCTGGGTGGCTACCATGACCAAGTTCATGAAAAAAGGTCCTTGTCTGTGTTGTGAAGTTCATGCACCTGAGCTGAAGTCATCTTCAATACTTTTTCTAGTGTGTGGCGGACATGTTTTATACTGGGGTAGCACTGTGGAGAAGATCTAAACACTACAGAGTTGTGAGAGTTATCTATTATGAAATGGAAATGATCTGTTATAAGTTTCAAAGACAAAGATTCCGGCTCTGAGGACACTCACCTTGGTAGCACTATAGCCAGAATTAAAAAAATTCACACAACCTTTGTAGCCATCAACAACTATCATTATGACCTTGCTTACAAAATGCATTTTTAAAAAATAATAAATAATGATATATTGTTATAAAACATGTATTCAAAGTACATCTTTAGGTATGTAACATTGAACCATATTGTGGATCAACATTATACAAATATACAGACGGTAACTTACTGCCTTCGTGGAAATGTGCACGTAACCAGGTAAAAGAAATCGGGCTAGTCCAGGCTATATGAACTTGTTTAGTGCCGTCACCGATACACGTCCAGTCTCTGTCATCAGTTACTGTATATAGTGCAGGATCTCCTTTAACAATGGTGTTACTCTTGGCTAGGTCAGCTGTTTAATTGAGATAAATATCACATTTAAATATGTTGTGCATTGTGATGGGTGTATGTGAGTAATTGTGACCGATGTATGTATCAGCAGCGGACGGTGGGTTCAAAACTTGAGGATGCATGGACATGATTAGTTGTTGTGTTACATGTAAAATAAACTAATGCGGTATAGAGACTACACACATACTTAGTTCATACTAAACTGATATTCATGTGGCAAATTTACTCATTGATCTGTATTTTTTTTAAAATGGTTTCATCTTGAAGCACGCCTAAATACATCCCTAGATAAGTTTGTCATGTCACTATAGCCTTAAGGTGACCACACACATTTGTTTGTGCTTAAAAGCAAACACGGCCAACAAAATGGATGTTCTAAGATGTTACTGTTGGGTACTTCGTTGTACTGCTAGATAGCCATTTGACCATTTGGTTTGAAGTTCTTGATCGTACCACCATGTAAGTGTAATACTCCTAATGCTCCTACTTTTTACATTTTGAAGTAGAGAAATTTTGGAGCTGACTGTTTTGCTGCAAGATAATTCTCTCAACGTTATTTGGTTATGAAAGGTTTTTTAAAAATATAAATACGCAGCACAGTAACATGGTACATAGTACTATTTTCTTTTTCTCCCTTATGTCATCAAATTAATAAACGTTATGATAGTGATAGAACATCATCTGATTGGCTACCCCGACCTTGCTATAGGAACAGGGAACTTATTTCTGAAATAGCTTCCCTGATTTTCATAGATGATACATGGTTGATACATTTTGATATACTGTTGTAGTATGTTTGTTCTCATAACTGTGGAGACTTACATTAATAACGGCTTGAATTATTTCAGCGATATAGCGGTAGACTGAATACGGTCACTGGTTGTACACTGACACGTGTAAGAAGACTTATCAACCAATATAGAACTGGAGTCATCAGTCGCTGGACACTGAGGGAATTGCTGAGGAGGGGATCTGAGCACCTATGGACATGTTCGGATTGCAACGATGATGACCCCTCAATAACACTGACATTTATTTCATTGAGCAGGAGTGTGATTGTGTTGTGTATTCTGATAAAATATTAGAGGAGTTATAGCCTCTATTGCCTCCTCTGGAGTGTGTCTGCCAATGGAATGTATGCAAGTATCATTGCATACGTATGCATGCACATGTGAATCTATCATAGATATTTGTTCATATATACATATATATAATTTTTTTCCCTTAATAATCCAGGTCTCTATTTCATCCACAACAGTTTTATTTACTACTCACACTGTTAATTTATTAATTTGATATTCCTCTAAAACAATACATATTTTCATTATTGTGTATGTCCATCCTTTCCTGTCTTTTAATCCACTATTATTATCTCGCAATTTAATATTTTCTTCACCAAAACTATCAACCCATTTTATCTTTTATAAAGACATTCAATCATCACAATGTTATTTCCATACAAAAGTCAGTTAGAAACATGTATAATATTAAGGTGATCCCAAATACTTATGATGTTGAGCAAACATTTATGCCTCATTATTCAGATTTATTTCATTATAGAAATCCATACAAACTCAGAATTGGTCAAAACATAACTCCTTCCTTAACCACAGAGAATAACAATACTTTTGACATTCTCTCTCTATCTATTTCTTTGTCTATTTCATTCATTCACTCTTTTCCGCCTATTGTCCCTGCTTTGCGAGTATTTTGGTCCACTTTCCATATTTTTCATGCAGTAGGCAAAGATATAAAATATTTTGTATATAATCATGTAGGACAGGACAGAGCTGTTGAACATGCAAGGCTACGAGTAGAGCTGCAGAGATTACTGGCCTCCTCTGTCACTTTTGTATCTCCTGTTTTTCTTCCTTCTTGCCACACCTGTTCTTTCTCTTTCCTTTTAAGCTTTGGGACTGCTAATTTCATCTATCATCAAGAAATCTTCACTGTGTTGGATTCTTTTGTAGCCATCAAGATGCTATCTGGCCCTTAGACCACTTATCATGCGACCAACAGGCACTTTGACCTTGGTCACTTCCTCTTCTGAAAATTTGAACCCAACAATTATACCACTATACATGGCCTTTGCGGATTAAGATAAGTATGTGTCTTCTGTGTTTGTGTTTTTTTGTGTACTGTTATTTGTTATTTTAAACCTGATGAAGGCTTATTGCCGAAACATCGTTGTCTATTTGTCTATCTCGTTTCTCTTTAGGTTCAGCTGATTAGAACCATGGGGGAGGGGGGGAAGAAGAAGAGACAAAAGGATGAAGCAAACGCTGATGTTTTTTTCCTCCCCAACGAACAGAAGCGGTTAACCGTCGACATCAAATGGTCAGTACAAAGCAAATTTTGCAGTTGGAATTAGCCTTGATATGGTATCTTGAAGGCTTGAGTAGAGATGAACGTGAATTGACATCAATTATATGTTCCCAACTTTGAAAATCCTACATCAAAAATGCAGTGCCAAAAATCATATTAGTTGTGTGCAATGTAATGATTTCTTTTTTAATGATCATTTAGCTGCATTTCTTCAGAATGTATTAATTATTTTTTTTTTTGGTAGGATACAGTGCTGTATTTTCCCCCCATTAAAAATATATACATAAAAACCGTGCAACGAGCAAAAAGCTGAGATAGAGATATGAGTAGCCGTTGTTAACAAAAAATTGTGATACTAGCTGACGTGGTTTTTTTTTTTATTTCCAGTGAGCCCGTGGACATAAAAAGGTGGAGAACCCAAGATGCAGGGTCACATCAGATGGAGTTTACAGCCGGTGCTTTTTTGTAATGTACCTGCACAGATTTCAAACGTAGATGCATTGTTCAAACTCAGGATCAGTATTATCTTGAATTTAACTTTCGAATTCTAGAATGCTCGAAATTGGAGGTCATTCGAAGTGCTAACCTCGACCTTAGTTTAAATAGTTTAAAGAAGCAGTAAAGAAATGAAACAACGTACACAATGGATCATCATCAAATGCCATGCCAGCTGGTGAAAACGATCATGTCTCTCCACAACTCTCAGTCTCGACAGTTATTTATCTGTTGTTGAGTTGACCTTCTGTCAAGCTATTCTCTTAAAGCTGTCTGGTATCTTTCCTCTTCACTTCCCTCGTTCTCTTCCTTCCTCAATTACACGATGGATAAAATATCCACTTAAAGAAATCAAACAAGACAATGTAACCACACCATGTCCTTGGCGGCGTTAAGGAAATTGAATGAAAAGTGTGCTCTGAAGACACCAGCCTCGATCACTGTCAACTGCGTATGGTTTAAACTGTTGGAAATGTCAAACAGAGGTATATCGAGGACCTCTTAGAGCAGAGCTTGATGGCATGAGAAAGGCGTGGGTAAACTTTGGCAAATTTTCACATTAAACCAAACAAGGTGGAGGGAATTTGTTGTTGCTCTATAAATTTTCCAGCGGAGTAATGGTGACTAATTAAATTTTTGGTTCAGTGACAAGGAAATAACAATTGTTGTGGTTTGTTGACAAGGTAATTGAAATTGTTGAATTCTTGGTTTGGTGACAAGGAAATGGCAATTATTGAAACGTCAATTTGTTGTTTTCTTGGCAATGAAATGACATTTGTTAATTTGTTGACAGAGGGAGAGAAAATTTCACATGCTAACCTTATCTCTGTTTGAAAACAAAACCAACAAATACCCTCATTCTGTCCATTGTGCTCTGACACATTGTTGGGGGTTTTTGCTTTCTCTCCTGAACTAAATTTCAAAGAGAGCACTTTCTTGTCGCTGCAGATATTTGATAATATCGTCTATCTACATGAAGTGAGGTCTCTCACATGCCCTGAAGTTGGATCTTGTGTAAATATATAGAGGTGGCTGTTAAAACTCTACATGTGGGCCATGACACAAACCACTAACTGCGCTGAGGACCGTCAGCAATCCACAACTGACTTTGTTCATCAGTATAGAACAACAAAGTTGATCAGCATCTAACTCCACCTACAAGTGGTGCTCCTGGGAACAGACTATTAAGTCTGGCCAAGGAATTAGGATAAACAACTTAATGATCATTTAAGAATCAATGACGAAGAGCACTCCTCCTTCTTTTGGTACTCATTCGATGAGGGTGTGACAGTAAGGGAGTAAGAAATTCTACTCTGTTGAACTGAATATACCACATTTTCTGTGTAATTCGTTTTTTTTTAATTTTCAACATTCACGTTATGTCATTTCTCATTCTTTCTTTTAAAGTGATATTAACAGATTATCATATGCATGTTATGTTACATGTGGTTATTAATTTCTCTGTTTAGATTTGATTTCTCCATGTGTAGATATGTTTTTGTTTTGTCAGTATGGACATTTGTGATTGTTATTGTCTCGGTGTAAATGTGAATTCGATTTTCTGTTTGTGTACGTGTTATATTTGTTTTGTATGTGTAGATGCCCCTTTTAAATGTAGTGGCAAAATAAATGCCCTATCAAAATAATAGCTTTTATCTCAATAGCCATCATTTTGCCTTGGCTAATTGTAGCAATAACTTCCCTTAGATAGGGGAACTTATCAGATTGGAACACCCAAACAGTATCTCCTTTGTTAAGATCAACCGTTGTGTACATGTGTTACTGTTTGTGTGTATGTGTGTGAACATGTTTGTATCTGTGTGTCTTTGTGCATGTGTGAAAATGTTTGTCACTGTGTGCTACTGTGTATGAACATATTTGTATATGTGTGTTACTGTGGATCAGTAGTAGCTGCCACCTACATTTCACTACCGATGGGCAGGGTCGAACATATTACCACCCTCTATATACAAACATATCGCGACCCTCTATTTACAAACATATCGCCACCCTCTATATACAAACTTATTGCCACCCTCTGTATACAAACATATTTCCACCATCTTTATACAAAAATATTGCCACCCTCTATATACAAACCAGGAAAATAGACTAAATGTTTTCCACAAGCGATGTCTCCACAGAATACTGCACATCAAATAGCAGGATAAAATAACCAACTATATACACAAACATATTGCCACCCGCTATATACAAACATATTGCCACCCTTTATATACACACATATTGCCACCCTCTATATACACACACATTGCCACCCTTTATATACACACATATTGCCACCCGCTATATACAAACATATTGCCACCCTCTATATACAAACATATTGCCACCCTTTATATACAAACATATTGCCACCCTCTATATACACACACATTGCCACCCTTTATATACAAACATATTGCCACCCTCTATATACAAACATATTGCCACCCTTTATATACAAACATATTGCCACCCTCTATATACACACACATTGCCACCCTCTATATACACACACATTGCCACCCTTTATATACAAACACATTGCCACCCTTTATATACACACATATTGCCACCCGCTATATACAAACATATTGCCACCCTCTATATACAAACATATTGCCACCCTTTATATACAAACATATTGCCACCCTCTATATACACACACATTGCCACCCTTTATATACAAACATATTGCCACCCTCTATATACAAACATATTGCCACCCGCTATATACACACATATTGCCACCCTCTATATACACACATATTGCCACCCTCTATATACAAACATATTGCCACCCTCTATATACAAACATATTGCCACCCTTTATATACAAACATATTGCCACCCTCTATATACACACACATTGCCACCCTTTATATACAAACATATTGCCACCCTTTATATACAAACATATTGCCACCCTCTATATACACACACATTGCCACCCTTTATATACAAACATATTGCCACCCTCTATATACACACACATTGCCACCCTTTATATACACACATATTGCCACCCGCTATATACAAACATATTGCCACCCTCTATATACAAACATATTGCCACCCTTTATATACAAACATATTGCCACCCTCTATATACACACACATTGCCACCCTTTATATACAAACATATTGCCACCCTCTATATACAAACATATTGCCACCCGCTATATACACACATATTGCCACCCTCTATATACACACATATTGCCACCCTCTATATACAAACATATTGCCACCCGCTATATACAAACATATTGCCACCCTCTATATACACACATATTGCCACCCTCTATATACAAACATATTGCCACCCTCTATTTACAAACATATTGCCACCCGCTATATACAAACATATTGCCACCCTCTATATACACACATATTGCCACCCGCTATATACAAACATATTGCCACCCTCTATATACAAACATATTGCCACCCTCTATATACAAACATATTGCCACCCTCTATATACAAACATATTGCCACCCTCTATATACACACACATTGCCACCCTCTATATACAAACATATTGCCACCCGCTATATACACACACATTGCCACCCGCTATATACACACACATTGCCACCCTCTATATACAACAAGATGTTGCATTTTTAATCATAAAGTATTTTGTATGTCACATTAGTCTCATGTCAATGATACAAATAGAACAAA